>JAJJWW010013896.1:0-136559 GCA_023531295.1 Papaver armeniacum
TTTTCAGTATCGGTCTGTACATATAATATGATAATATAAAGAAAGCAATCCTCTCATTTGTTCTGGCTTCCACCAAAACCGAACATTCTCCTTTTGTTTGGGCCAAAACTGAACAAATTTTATAGAAAGAAGCAGTAGATAGATAATATGATAACATAAAACCAGTTTCTGCTTGCTCAATAAATTGAGCCTAACTGGTTCTTCAACCGCTACATGAACCAACTTGACCCAGTTGTTCTTATACTAAGGTGGAATTCCATTTTGACAAGTTTTCACATTCTGACAAAATTTTCATCTGTAGCAGTTCCTCACTTTTTACATACTAGGAGATGATAAAAACAACATATCCAATACCTAGAGATATTTACAGGGCTCTTGATTAAAAAGTCACCTTCCAGGATGTCAACACTTGGCCTGAAAAGAAGAAAAAAAAATGACAACAGAAGATTTAGAAGTACATATTTGATGGCAGCAAAAGGAAAGAACGATCTTGTTCTGCTAAACATTATCAGGAAAGAGAATATGTTTCTATCTACAGACCAAGAAGAACAAATGTCAATGTGTGGGTTAATGGTATATATAGATATGCCCATCGTTAAGGTATAGGGTACACAAAACTAATCGACAAGGATACACAAACGGTATGACCCATGAGCATCACAGGAATTGAATGGAAGAACAAGGAACAAGAACTGTAAGGCATTAAGCAAATATCTATTGTTGTAAACATACCTGATCATTGACACGGGAGCTCTAAAAAATTCAAACTCCTTGGGAATTATTTGCTTTCCACCCACCTTCTAGAGGAAAGCACTCAAGAAAAAAGATGGTAGATCTCTAAAATTTTACTAGGATTTCATAAAGATTAACTCTTCAGTTCTGCATTCTCGAATACCAATATCAAGTCCTTCTTCAGAAGAAGGTAAGACATCACAGCAATGTCGTCTCGGTGCTTGCAACTGAAACAAAAAGTACAATACAGGAATTATCATTGGATATGCTACAGAACCATTGACGATAATACGAAATAGGACATACACTAGAAAAGTTTGTAATGCACTACCTTTTCAATGCTAAGTTCAAGCTTCTGAGAGAATACTCTGATCAGTTCAAGTTTGTTTGATGAACCTTTCTGGGAGCAGCTTACACCCGAAAATCGTTTGTAGTTACTCCTTATCCCATCAGTTTCATTAAAAACACTTTCCAAAAAGAAGACAGTAGGTCTGTCACATGGATTTCTGGGAAATTCCTTCGTGTTAAACATGTATGGAGCTGAATTAGCATTGCCACCTCTCTTCCATGGAGTAAAAGTCCTTTGCACAGCAAGGAGATCAGGAAGAAGTTGATTCCCTTCAAGGACCTGAATTGCATAACCCCACGAAATCGAAATTGTCCACCACTTTGAGCGGTTATAACAAACGACATGCTGCAGAATTCTATATGGGTCAACATTAACAGCTTCAAAAAAATGTTCTAACGCCTGATTACGATTCATGTTGGGAAAGATTGAATCCATGTAATCCATATGATGAAGAGATACCAAAGGTACCAATGGATGCGAAGAGAGAAATCCAAACAGATTCCCTCGCAGATCAACCTGTTAAAGTATGGATGAATAGGTTAATACTTATATATATGATTCCAATCACTAGCCGTAAAGTATATTTGAAAAATGAAAATGGATAATTCACGACAATGTGGGATTGGAATTGATCAAGAAATATTAGCAATGACTAAAGAAAACACCGTCGCCTATGCATCGAATTTGTCGTGACCAAATCAAGTCTGACCGAGCTGCAGACACAGCAATATGGCTCTAAATATACAAATTACACCGAACGCACATGGGTTTTCTGTTTGCACAGAACACGCAGCAGGAACCAAAATTCAAACTCATATAACTTTGTATTTTAGACTATGAAAGGTAACATGCCACAAACTTGAGTTCAATTTCCTATGAAGCTTACAGGCCCAGAGATTATGAATGTTTCAAAAAGCAACTCATGGATTTCCACCCATTAGATTCTTGACTTGGCATAGGTTCTTCTTTACTTTTAGTTTTTCTTTTTAATCTAAAATAGATTGTCCTGAAGATGTGGCAACACATGTTACTTACGCTAACAAAACAATAATACATTCAAATTGACCAACTGTGCAACTCAAATGACAAAAAATTCAAAATAAAAATACTACTAAGTAAGGAAAATGGAGCAATTGAGCTATCTTCTGATTAATGAACAACACAATGAACTATCAATTTACCTGATGAAATCCAGGTTCGTGCGTCAAACCAACACCAAGCTCAGCTACACAAGAGAATACCCTAGCATCACTTCCATAAACATGTGGATACCTCATCAAACAAGAATCAAAACACTTAGCCAAAACCTTAGCAAGTGAATAACTAATAGCAAAACCACCACCACCAAATGCCATATCAAATGAATACTTAACATTCTGTTCATAACTCTCTGAACTACTCCCAACATAATACCATTTCTTATAATCATATTTCGAAAGTGTTTTCACCAAATTATCCACAAAAAAAACTGTATCATCATCCCCAAACACAAACCACTTAACATCAGTTAGATTAAGATCAGTAATCTCTTTAACAATACGTGCAATCCTTATAGCAGATCTTAAACCACCTTTGAATGTATAAGGAAAACGCGAAGTATCTCCAGATATCTGTACCGTAGGAAGAGTATTATCAAGATTATACGATTTATTAGACAGTTCACGATCAAGAAATACATAACCTCGATATTGATTAGGTTTCCACCATAACCGAATCAAATTACTTCGTTGAATCCATGTTTTTGAGGAAGAAGCGATTCCAAATACGATTTCATTTGTGGAAAGTGATGAAGATGATGGTGATAATGAAATTAGAGATTTGTTGTGTGGGTGTACTGTATCAAGAGATGGAATTTTGTTTGTAGAGATTAGAAGGTAAAGATTACAGAGACCTGAGAAGATTAAGAGGAATATTATAATGCTTGTAGAATTTGTTAGGGTTTTTTGAGAAGAGTCTGATGATGGTGGTGGCATTTCGATCTGGTCGATGAGAAATGAGTTACATTAAACTCGCTCAGGAATTGTATTATAATACTCTTATCCATCAGTAATTATCCTTCCTAAATGGGGGCTATACTATTTAATTGGGGCCTAAAACTACATGACAAAATAGGATAACTAGGAAGTAATTTTTTGTAGTAACCCCTTATCCATTATTTATATTAATGCCTAATATACCCTTATTAAATTAGTGATGATTAATTAAGTTAACTAAATAAGTGTTTGAGTAGGATTTTAATGTTTGGATTAGAGTAGAAGATCATTTTTCCTTTTTAAGGTTGGGAGGGAAAGAAGTAGAGGGAAAAAGGAAAACTAGGTTTGTGATTTTCTTAGCAAAAATGAAACTTTATAGTGATGATGAAGACTCTAGTAGTGATGAAGAAGGGGGTGCATCAGATTATAATGATTTCGATCCTACCGAATTGGAAAATTTGTTGAATGAAGAAGAGAAAGTGAACCAAAGAATGCTTGAGGATATTATTCAAGCACAAGAAAACTTACGTCTGGAGGAAGAAGATGATAATGCTTCCAATAAACAAGTATGAGTTGTAACGACCTACAAACATGTATTTGCATGTCCCAATTGCGAATAAGGAAAAAAATTCAAAACTTTAAACTAATCGGTTTATTCGATAGCATTACATAAACCGATTCCGGGTAAAATCCCCAAATTAGTATTGTGAATCGGTCTTTGTTCATCACCAAATAAACCGATTATAGTAAATTTTTGGCGCGATGGGTACATGACGAGAATCGGTTTTTGTTGGTGTTGTGCATAATCGATTCCTTGACTAGAATAATCACGTGGAATACACAAAGTTGACATTCGGTTTATTTTCGTGAATATGTAATCCGATTTTGGAGAAATTAAGATGCAGGAGAAATGTGAACAACAATCGGATTATATTACACGATACGTGAACCGATTGTATACTTTGAATTTTTTTCGCCAATTCTTTAAGCGTTCTTTATGATTGCACATATAAACCGATTACTTTAATCGGGTTAATCGACTGTAACATATAAACTGATTTTGAATCATCAACTTTTTGATATTTGTTGTAGATTGTTGTGGTATGATGAAGATCAACCCAAAGCTGTATCTCTGTTGGGTCCTGATACCTCTGCCCACTATTTCACCGATTTGGAATGGAAAGACAGAAACGATGCAAAGCAATGGTTTATAGACAAGGGAATAGAGATCAAATGCGCGTTAGTTTTAGGCCGTCGCTCAAGTCAAGATCGTTTGGAACTTGTTTGTGAGAGAGGTGGAAAGCAAGAAAGTCACCGGGCAAAGGACAGACTGTACGTGAAGAAGACGACAAGGGAATACATTACTAAATCAAAGAAGTATGGTTGCCCGTTTAAGATTATAGTTAATACACGCAAGAAACCCGATGATAGTAAGGTATACAAGCTCTCTAAAGTGTTGAATGGTTGTCATAATCATGATGATCTGGAATCTCTTGTTGGACACGCGGCCGTTTGTGGGTTGAAACCACATCAATGGGAAACGGTGAGGTCGATGAAAGCGTGTAAATCAAGTGACATCATTAGGAAGATTAAGGAGGTCGATAAGGATAACTTGTCCACTTTGAGGCAAATATACACGGCAAGAGCAGCCTTTAGGAGGAGGTCATGGGATGGTAGAGCTGTAATGGAACAATCTCAATGGTTAGCCGATCAACAAGGATACACAATGAGGAAGCAAGTATTGGAAGGAAAAGTGACTCGTATTTTCTTGGCGCATCCGGAGATGATCAAGTTGGCCCAATGCTTCTATCAAATTTTGTTAATAGATTATACGTACAAGACCAACAAGTACAACATGCCATTGTTAAACATTGCTTGCCATACTTCCGACAAGCAAACTTTCACGGTAGCATGGGGGTTTATGGATCGGGAGAATGATTTGAGTTTTACTTGTATGCTAGAGACCTTGAAGGAGATATACCGTGGCGATCAAACTCCGAGGATCATAGTAATGGATAAGGTCGACCAAGCACTAATGAATGCCGTTGGAGTGGTTTTTCCGGATGCTAAGCATTTTCTTTGCACATGGCACATACAATGCAATATTAGAAGTAATTGTAGGGGTCATATCCAAAAGCCAAAGCCACAAAAAGGTACCGCTCGTGAAAAGCCGAAAATGAGCGTCTTCAAAACTAACTAGGAACAAAGAGAGGAGGACAAGAAGAAAAGCAAATCGGAGTATGAAGCGAATGTGATACTATGGAAGGCTTTTCAACATCATTGGGATTTAATGGTACACTCAATATCCGTGCCCAAGTTCGATTGCCACTTGGAGAGTTTTATTGGGCTATGGAAGAAAAATTACGATAAATGTGTGGTTTATTGCTTAAAGGAATTGTTGGATCCGTACAAAGAAAAATTTGTGTATGCTTACACGTACCAACACATGCATTACAATAATGAGGCGACAAGTATCGCGGAAGGATGTCATGGACGTTTGAAAAGCTTGCTCCGAGGGAGCCAAAACACCGTGGTTACATTACAAGAAGCCATCCATGAATACACCAAGGCAGATATCATCAAGATAACCGCTCAAATGGAAGAGAGTAGGATGAAAATCATCACAAGCTACAAGGAACACAAATCGGTTGATTAGAAATTTAAATTATAGGGTGTCTCACTGGGCGATTATTTTTATGATGAAGGATTACAAATATTATGTGGAAAAGGAGATGGGGAGAAGAAGAATTGAATGTAAATGTATGACGATGACGGCCTTCGGATTTTCGTGTCGTCACATGATCGCGAAGTACCAACAAGGAATTCCTTTTGAAATCATTGATCCGTTTTGGAAGCAACTTACTTTCAAACCACCCCCAACCGAAGAACCACTCGAATCCTTTGTGGACACGGATATTGGAAGAGAAATCATCGAGAAATTCGAAAAAAAAAAAGATGGCTTGGGAAAAAAAGTTTTGTTGTACGACTTAAAACTAGCTGCGAACCCCCATATGGTATCGGTCGGAGAACCAACGGTGCTACCGCCGACGGGTAGACCACCTTCCAACATGGATATGAAGGAAGAAAGGTACGAGTTTAAGGTTGCAATGAGTACCGGAAAACACTCGTTGTTGAGTCATAAAAGAATCATTTGTCGACATGAGAAGGAAGACGCTAAATATGAAGATGCTAAGGTTCCAAAGAAAAGGGGTCGATTCGAAGAAGGGAGAAAGCGGGGCAAGTAGCACACAAGATAAGACAAATGTTTCAAACGTTCCTTCACAAATTGAGAATGAAGAGGCACCAGATAAAAGGAAAAGGGGTCGACCAAAGAAGGGAGAAAGCGGGACACGCGCGCGCTCCTTCGCAACATGAGTATATAATCGCTCATTCGCAAGAGAGTCAAGCGCCAAACAATCTATTCATTCCTTCTCAAGAGAGTCAAGCGAGTACAACACGAATATCAAGGTCACGTGCATGGAAGGGGGAAGTAAGACAAAATGGTTCTATGGTGACTATAAGGGCCGCTCTTGGTGATGGAAGCACGCCTAGGGATGAAAGAGGTAGACCTCATCGAATGTGTTACACCATATTCGAGGAGTATTACTCGAAACTTCCTGAAATCATCAAGCCCTATGTGTTATCCACCGACGACGTGGATGCGGATGGGAATTGTGGTTATCACGTTGCGTCGGAACAAATAGGCCATATAAGTTTGGCGGACGATGAGAACCTAACCCAATGTCAATACTTTAGAAAGATGATGGCCTTGCGCCTATAAGAAGACAAGGAATTTTACATATCGATGATGAAGGAAGGAAAAACAAGACAAGACAAAGAAGTGATTTTTGAAAAAATGGTTGCTAGAGTACAAGGTCCAAAGGGGAATTGACCAATTACCGAGAGCATTGGATGCAGATGCCTCTATGTGGGCATCTCTTGGCGGAAACGTGGAGTTGCGTTGTTCATCTATTTGGTAAGGGATCATGTTATACATACGCACCAAAATACACCATTTGGGATGAATCGCTTAAGGATCGGAGAATTGTTCTATTCAACCATAACAACATACATTATATCGGTCTTAGAGTACGTGATGATTGTCCATTACCACCGGTATATGGGTTTCATGAGGTCTCGGAGGTCACCAAGGAGTGGCTAAAAAAATACGATCCCAACATGAGGCGATGGGAGGAATTGATCGTGCTGGGATCAATTCAAGGTCTACATTTGTTGGAATGAGTATTTTCCTTATGTTAAAAACTTGATCTATCGGATGGTTATATTTTGTCGCTTTCTTATATTGTATTTTGCAAAATTGAACCAAGCTTAATGAATGAATCAAAGTGGTTTTCTTTTTTTGTTGGGTTACTTGAACTCATGAATTTTGCTTGTAATCGGACTTCAAATACGTTTATGAAGTCCGATTCTGAGGTAGTTTGTCATAGCTTTTTTTAAGAATCGGTTTATATGGACGACAATATAATCCGATTGTTGATACATAGATTTTTAACTACAAAATCGGATTACTTATGCTGCAAAATGATCCGAACAGGAATCCAGAATCGGTTCATGTGTGTACTAATGTAATCCGATTATAGTTGATGTTCATCAAATCAACCCAGAATCGGATTACTATGGTGCACATATAAACCGATTTTGGGTGGATTTTCAGAAAACTTGATGAGTGGATTTTAAAGATTTAGAGGTAAATCATTGTAGAGTATTCCTTAGAATGAAAGGTTTAAAGGGATTCAACTCAACACTTGAAGTGTGTGTTTTTTGTCTTTCTTTTTATAAACCAAAAAGAATACTAGATTTTAATTGTTGTTTGTGATTGATTAGGATTTAGTTTTAATTTTGATGAAAAATAAATTGAGTTTTGATTAATGATTTTGGTATTTGTTAATCAAGTTTTAATTTTCTATTTGTATTTGTGTTAGAATAATTAAGGTTTCTTTAAGGTTAATTTAGTAATTTTACAATTTTTTGGACACCCCTTATCATTCTCTATTGGGGGACGAAAAAATCTATAGGCCCCAATTAAGTGGCCTAGGACCCAACAATGGCGAATTCATTGTAATTCAATTACTCATCTTCTAAAATGTAATTCATTTAATATTGAATCATATAAATACTTTTTCAATATTGATTAAAATTTAGATGAAAATCATTTTATTTATTATCTCACATGCTTGTGGTGGTGGTGATGCCGGCGGCGGAGGTGGTGGTGCCACCAGATTTTGGGATCAACTTTTGTTGTTGACACTAGATTTTTGTGTCAACTTGGGTTGTTGACACGTAATCTTTACCTAACAAATTTCTGAGTTTTCAATTTTGGTAACAACTTGGGTTGTTGACAATAGATATGATATCAACTTTGGTTGTTGACATCAAAATTTGGTGTCAACTTCAGTTGTTGATACAAAAATCTGGATCAACTTCGGTTGTTGATACAAAAATCTGGACCTAACTTATATCTAAATTTTCAATTTTGTTATCAACTTGGCGGCAACGACGGTGGATTTGGAGGCGATGGTGGTCGCGATGGCGGTGGAGGTGGTGACGATAAGTGGTGGAGTTGTGATGGTGGACTGTTGGTGATGGTTGTGAAGTGGTGGTGACGGTGGTGATGGTTGTGGAGTGGTGGTGGTGGTGAATTGCCGTCGGTGGAGTTTGAGGCGGTGATGGAGTGATCGAGATAGAAAATTATTGTTTTTTGAAATAAAGAAAAATGTCACGTGGAATAGATTACTAAAATAATTTATTTCTAAATGGAAAAAGTTTATATATAAGAGGAGGGTATATTTATAATGTGATAGGGGTATTTTTGAAGGATTCCAAATCTAAGGGTATATAATTAATATACCCTTACTTCATTTAATGTGGGATCAGATTGTACTATGGGAATTTCTTGAATCGTAACACCACGCTTTGTACTTTGCCCCCGCTGCTCTAGAAAATCTTTTGTGGGTGTTTATGGGTGAAAACTATTTCTCCCGGTTTTGGTAATTTGGGGTGTGTGGATGAGAAATGAGTCTAAACCTTAAACAAATGCACTACACGGGAGTGCTTGTAGATTCGAGAAATCAATTTGTGCAAATCCGGCCTAAACCAAGAAATGGCCCTTCCAGACTTGTTTCGGTCACAAAGTGAAGGAGATGGGGTTGATCTTAGGGAGGGAGGCGAAGAAGGTGTTGAGATTGTGAAGGTGTTGGCTATGTATGACTTGTATCAGAAAGCTGAACTGGCTTGCAGGATGTAAGCTATCGGTTCCGGTGTTTGAATATGATAGTATCAACACTTGCCTCTGTTGTCTTAACTTGCCTTGTTTCTGTTTGGAAAATAGGGAGGAGAACCTATATACAAGTCTTTAAGCCTAACCCTCATATCTCGTGGGAAGTGGAGAAAGTGGAGTGATGGAGTAGTTGAGTCGTGTGTTAGTGTCACACGACCGGCCTTGCCCACTTCTCCCATCATCACTAACCGTCCATGACTTCCCCGACACGTTCTTGATGATGGCGCGTTGCGCGCCGCTTGTAAACCGCGAACAAATACCCCAAAGATATGTATCCCAAATTTGTGACATGATTGATGTCTCGAGTGTGTGGATCGTGGGACCCATGAAAGTAGCATGTAATGCTAGATTAAATAACTTAGTTATTTAGGAAGTCGATACTTGTGAAGTATCGTGTGTATTCTATGCAGTGCGCATCGAGTATATTCAAGATGTATGAAGCATCGCTGTTTGAGTGTCTCAAAATAGCCTCATGTCCATCCTACTTCATGTGATGGTTTGGAGGTTCGCAAGCAAGTCCTCCCTTGGCCGACCACATGGTGTGGTAAAGTGACGGGTGGTGATCACCATGACGCCTCACTGACCAATTAACTCTTGACCAGGGCTGTATAACCATGCCGGTGAAGTTGGACGGACGAGATGATCTTTGAGACACTCATCTGCGACCGTTAGTGGAATTAGGGTTTTTGAAGAGGTGCGCAAGCATCACTCTTCAACTTGGTCGAATCCAAGCTTGGAATACGATTTTGGCAGGGCCGATCGTGCATGTGTGTAGACGGCATGACGGTGTAGGCGCCATACCGATTGTCTCGTGAAAGTGTGATCCGGGGCCACTCAATTTGTCCGGCGAAGTTGAGTGGTCGAGATCAATTTGCGACAGAAACTGGGTGCCGCAAAGCCGCGCATCATGCCAACTTCGGGCGTGTGTTTCAAGACGACCAAGCTTGGTCGGTCTTGGCCAATTAGTTTGGTATACAGACGGCGAGCTGGTGTACACGTCCATACCTTAATATCCCATAGAAACGTGATCTAAGCCACTCAATTTGTCCGGCAAAGTTGAGTGGTCGAGATTAGTTTGCAATTGGGAGGTGTGACCACGCCTAGTTTGGGCGTGCGAATCGAGGCAACCAGGCATGATATGCGTTGAACGATCGGGTGTGGAGATATATGGGCCCACGGTGGTCATGTTGATACGCACCGACCGCTTAGTCTAATCCTCGGACCCTTCATTCGTGCCGGAGAAAATGGACGTCGTGATGTTCAAACCCTAATTAGGGTTTCACCGTGATGTAAGCGTCATGCCTTGTTTGGGCGCACGAACCGGAACGACCAACTATAGTCGTCCTGACCGATCGGTCATGTATGTAGGCGGGCCCACGGTGTTTGTGTTGACATGCTTTGGGCCCTTTGAATCTACATCTACACCCTCCATCTATGCCTGCGAAGATGGATGGTTGAGACTGTTTTGCGACACATGTAATGTGCCGCAAACCCTAATTTAGGGTTTTTCGTCCATACCGCTTTGGCTTGGACGGTTTGGCAAGCTATGTCACCTTTTGGGAAGGTGACCATGCGGGGCCCGCGTTGGGTCGGTAGTGAATATTCCAATACCCGCTTTTGGGGTCATGGATTCAATCTAAGCCATCCGATCATGCTCGGTGAAGTTGGATGGTCGTGATCGTTTCGAGACCGATATGGACAATCGATTCAAATATGCTCAATCGGGCTAGTATAACACACCGAGAGATGTATGCTCAATCGGGCTAGTATAACACACCGAGAGTTGAAGCCAGACGGTATTTCGTACATGCTTCATTATTAGTACTTTGGGGTTCGTGTTGCTCACGAGAGAACAACACTCGCCGTCATGCCGCACCGATAATGAGTACAGAAATACAAGGTGGTCATGCATTAATTAGTAATGTTGTAAATTCATTGTGGTATATGGGATTGTTGCCGCATGCTCCAACCTGGATGAATTTCGTGTATTTAAATCACAGAATGTTGGGATTGTTGCCACATGCTCCATTCTAGGTGAATTAGTAAAGTGAAGAAGTATTCATCACTTATTAATGGCTTTATCTTTTGCAAGATGTTAGCGCATAATTTTGGCTTTTACAATTTTAGTCTTAAATGAAAATCCACCATCAACAGTGGGATACTGGATTGACAGTATTGTATTGTACAAATACTTTGCCCCGAGTTGTTGTTGATTCAGTTTGCAACATTTCTAAGGGCAATTCCTATGGTAATGTACAAATCTATTTTTTGTTGAGCCAAGTGGATGGTCAAATAAGTTTCTCCATTATGGGAACAACAGTGTGCGGTTGGTCATTAAGCGCCAGGGCTACGAACACTCGTTGGCATGTGCATGTTACACGCGGCGTGTTAACCTTAGACGCGGTGTTAGTAGCAAAAAAGCAGGCGTGCAGGACAAAGACGCTGGCGTTGGTCACACAAACGCGGGCGTGAGAAACTAAATCGCCAACGGTCAATTCTCCAACGTCCATATCTTCGACGTTTATAATTTTCAAAACCTAAATTCCTTCAACTGAATTCATTTTCAGTTACACACCACTACTATTTCCTTCTTCTAAACCAAATTTTTTTGATAAAATATGAGCAACTTATTAAGAAAGGGTCGATATTGTAAAGAAGAGAAGAGATCGAAGAAATGAACCTGTACCGTGACCTGCCACAGGTGTACGTAGATTATTCTCAAAATCGGGAAGCAGAGTTTGCTTCACTGAGTGTCTTTGCTGCTCCATCATTAGTCCAAGGTCATGTATCGAGACATCAAGATCGATCTGAGGGTTATTATAGAATGAGAGGTGGATTTTCAGACTTAAAGGTTGTTTATGAAGGTCTACCCCCTCAAGTCCGAGAAAGAGTTGACATATATCCCTAGCGTGCGCTTTAAAGTGTGAAGCCTAGAAGATTAAAAGGAAGATTATAATAGCTGTAGAATTTGTTAGGGTTTTCTGAGAAGAGTCTAATGATGGTGGTGGCATTTCGATCTGGTCAATGAGAAATGAGTTACATTAAACTCGCTAAGGAATAAGGGTTTTTAATTATGTGTCTTCAGGTGGAGGGAAGGTAAAGGGATCTTCATTTAATGTTTGATCGGATTGTACAATACAATTTGTACTACGAGAATTTCTTGAATCGTAACACTACGCTTTGTACTTTGCACCCACGTTGCTCTAGAAAATCTTTTGTGGGATATTATATTGATAGTATTGTACAATTGGGACTTGGGAGTGCCCGAGTGTGGCACATTGTTAGCATTTTCTCCTATAATCCCCCGGTTGTTCTAGATTCAGTTATGCAACATTGCTAAAGCCTAAAGGTGCATGCTAGTTTACAAGGAGGGTATCGAATTTCATATAATACAATTAAAAATTGTCTTGTCATGTATAAATTTAATAGGACTATGAGTAGGAGGAAGATTACAAGAAGACCATTATGATTGATAGATTGGTTGGTGGAGCTGAAATGTTCAAATGTCACGGTTATTTGGTAGAATTGGTGGTCCTATGGAGCCTCTATAAATGGGGAAGAAACAATGAATTTGAATAATCTTTTGTTGGATAATGATTTTCAGAATCACTATATATACTTTTTGTATTTTAGAGTGAAAGTCTTTAATATTAGAGATGTTAACTATGTGCTTAAAAATATGTATAGATTAAGAGTCCTTTGTGAGATATTAGTCGTGGTCTGATAAGGATGTTAGAAAAATGAAGAACTAGTTTGAAGTCTTGGATGGATTGAATCAGAGATTGAAGACAAATACAAGTTCTACTTATTGTTTCTTACGGTAGGAAGATGACCGACCTGAAATAGCTAACAAAGTTGTTGATATTGGGGATAATAACAGAAATATGGTTAGATTGGGAGATTTAAATAAGGTTCGTTTCAATAATGTCAACACCGACAATTAAAACAGAAGAAATGACTAGGATTTGGTGGGTTTGGATGGCAATGAAAGAAGATTCAGAAATGTGACAGAGGATGGCGTGAAGATAAGGTTTTCTAGAAATTCAAATTATGAAGTGGGAAATACGATGCTCAATGGAAAGTTGAATAGTATGGATACCAACAATGTTATAATTCGGTATAACTCTCAAGATAATAGGTAATCTGCGCATATAACTACTATCACAGACCTTTGTTTCAATAATATCTAATTTTCTCTTTTGCCAAAAAAAAAATATGTATAAGTTCGGTACCCAATAATATGGGACGGTACGGGCTTTTGCCTAGCTCAACACTGCACATGAAGTACGGACGAGACTCCGTGACTGTTTAACTCGGACGGACGTGACCTAGGTTCTTTACACCGTAGTTGACATCATTCATTGAAGAATCTGTAAAAATTATGAAGCAAGTATATTATGTGCACCCTAATTTCGACACCATTGTCAATGCACTTCTCAGTGATGGTGTGTTTAAGCTGCCGAGTACATGTACTTTCGTTACAGGCATTCCAATGGTCTTATGTTTTCATTGATGACATAACAGTATAATTCTGCCTTTCCAGAAACTGAGCAGCCGGGCACGTAAAGACGTTTTCATTGATAACATAACAGTTCCAGTTTGCATCTTTGCTTTTGATATTTTGTATCTGAATGACGAACAACTTCCCCAAAAAGCAATTAAATGTCCGTAGAGAGCATCTTTACAACTCATTTGTGGAAGTACCAGAAGAGCTTAAGTTTGCGAAGGCAGTAACATCAAACGATCTAAAAACAATGCAGAGATTTCCTGATACTGCAATTGTTGAGAGTTGTGAATGTTTGGTTTTCAAAAAATTAAGTACATAAGCTACTTATGATCCTGTGAAGAAGTCAAACAATTGGTTGAAACTGAAGAAGGATTATATGGACAGCACTGGAGACTCCTTTGATTTAGTACCTATAGGGGCATACCATGGCAAAGGAAAACGTGATGGTAGTTACGGAGGCTTCCTTCTTGCGTGTTACGATGATGAGAAAGAGGAATTCTAATGCATATCCAAGACAGGCAACGATAGAAAGGGTATAACCCCTAATATCAACGACATGGATTTAATCCCTAATATCAACGGACATGATCCTCGGACTACAGACTAGGAATAGCCTAGGACCGTTATTTGTACCTACTCTAGGCTCGGTACCGGTTTTTTGGTACTTGTACTTATCCCATCCGACCTCGGTTCTCGTACCTGTTACTTCGAACCGGACGGTTCCACGGGATGGGATGGTTCCTGTGCAGCCCTAAAACTGGCACCTCCAGTTGGCAACAATGTAAATTTATTATTAAAAGTTTGCGTAGTTAATCTTTAGGGAAGGAGGGAAGGGGTGTAAGTGGAGTCACTTGCATCCACTAAGTCTTGAATTTCAATAAGGAAGGGTTTGGATTTTATGAAACTATTATGTCTTTAGGGTGCAAATAACAATGGTAAAGCTTGAAAAGACGAGGGTACCCAAATATACCTCAATCTAAAACTTTTCCACCTATAAGTCCTTTCTCCGAAAGTGATTGTCTATGGACCGAGTCGAGACAATACAACGAATCGGTTCACACTTCGTGTGATCGTGCATGGATACGAGATCGAGACAATACAACAACGAAGTATGATTACTTGATAATAGGTTCGGAATTAACCAAACACTATAGGATTGCTATCAAGTAATTAGGAATTAACGTTTGTGTATTTTACTTTTAATTATAATAAAAACAATTATAATTGCGGAAATACAAAAGTAAAAGACACAACGAGATTTTGTTAACGAGGAAACCGCAAAATGCAGAAAAACCCCGGGACCTTGTCCAGAATTGAATACTCTCAGAATAAGCCGCTATACAAAATCTAAACCAACTTCGTATAGTTGAGACCAAGCAACTAAATCTATAGTTCACCTAGTTCCCTTAGTATCCCTGCGCCTCCAACTTGCAATAAGTCACACACTTGGAACAATTCCTTTGGTTCGTATTCCAAACAGTAAAGGAACAACAAATCTATTCGGTAACAACTCTTTTCAAACAAGTGATATGAGTTTGACAAAAGGCTCTTCCGTTTATCCCAATAAACTCCTTTGTTGGGTTCTTAGATCAATCTATTCAACAACTACCAAAGTAATTATTTAGACTATGCAATCGCAATAGGATCTTATCAAGATACTAAATACTGATTCCGATCTACACAACTAATCAATCCAATCTATCAAAAGATAAACCGATTATAGTTGGATCCCCAGCCGATTAAGTTTTGTGCACACCAAAGATTATGAACTCAAATAAGAAATCTTCTTTGTCTTCAAATCTTCTTAGATCTTCAATAAAACCTGCACACAAACAACTTGAATCTCTTGTGATCAATCACACACAAAACGGAGTCTGTTAACGATGGATTATCAAAAGACGTCTTTAGATATAAAAATGCTAGGTGTAGAATACACCGTATTTACTATATAGAGTTTATGCTTTCTTTGCTATTTTTCTTGTAAATTATGTATTTTACGGGTGTTTTGAGTTATGTGGCTACTTTGGAGTCATGCGGAAGAAGAAGGAGAAGAAATCACCCAATTTGAGCGAAAAGGGGAAAAATTGTCATTTCATGGGCGAACTCTATCTGGAGCCCAGTCAAGGTTAAGAGGCAACTCTATTTGGAGGAGTACTAATTACAGTCAAGCCGGGTTAAGGGGGTTGCCATCGAGGTATCCCTTATCATTTATCAATTAGGTGTATTTATCGGATCTTATCTCTCGGGGTGTACCTATCCATATCACCCTTAGCCCTAAATCGAGAGAAACTCGTCTCTTATTCATTCATTTCATTATTACATGAAATTGAGAAGAAAGAAAAGCTGCACAACAGCCATGAGATCTGAAAGTTGATGGAGAGTATTGTTGTTGTTCAAATCAAGAACACAGAGAGGTGAATCCAAGATAGAGACGATGATGCTAAGAACAATTGGCTGTTATTCTCTGAGTTTGAATTAGGGTTCGTTTGAGCAGGATGAACTGATGGTGAGAATCTCAGAAGGAGGAGAATAATTCAAGCTAAGAAGACCCTGTTGCTGCTGATACGAGAGAAATCAAGAAATTGAAGGGGATAAAGCAGAGAGACGCTGATTAAATTCATTAGTCATGGCAGAGATGATGTTCAAAGCTCAATGAACAATTGATTGTGAATTAATGGAGGTTCTGCAAAGATGGGTTCGATTTAATTTAGAAATTGGCAGTGGTGTTGAGAAGATGTGGATAAATAATGGGTTTGAAGGAATCAAGGGTTTATTGTGTTTTGAAATCAGATCGAAATGGAATTGAATCTCGTTGTTGCTGCTCAAATTACAGAGAATTTGGGATCTGCTGCTTTGGTGCAGAGACGAAGAAGAAATTAAAGTTAGGGTTCTGAATCGAGAATTGAAGTTGTCCTGAGCTTATGGTGATATCACAGTAGCAGGAATGGAAGTGGAGATGCCTGGATTACAAGAATGAGGTGGTATGTGAATTTGTGTAAAGTTGTTGAATGCTGGAAGCTAGATGTATGATAGGAATTGTTACATGGAAAAGAAAATGGCCTGAAATTATGGCCGGAATTTTCATGAAATAGAGGAAACTCTGTCTGAATCTCCCTTCTACCGAGTCAACTCAGTGATTTGCTAAAACTGACTCGGTGAGTCAGCCGAGTAAGCCATGATTAAGACAAACCGGAGTAAGTCGACTCTCTCTTCCTTGACACCGGTTGACTAACGCTGGATCGTAAGTTTGTGATTATATTTAACGATGCCGTGACGGAATATTCGTCGACGGAAAGTATATCCAGTGAGCGGCAGTGTTTTTTTTCATGTGGTTCCGTGATACCGTGGATTTCTCCTGTGACCAAAATAACATATTTTTGTGTGAGTTTCTCTCATGGGTGTGAAGACTTGGAATTGGAATTGGATGGAGAATTTGACTCAAATTTGAAAAGAGAAGATGGATGAAAAAGACTTGGATTTGGAAGTTGAGCTACAAAGGAAAGGGATTCTATTCCTTGGAAGATTTGGAGAGCAAATTGAAGCCTATAAATAGAGAAGTTCTCTACTTTTCTATATACTTCTACACCTTTTGACACACACAACACTTGTGTTTTTGCTTGCTTTTAAAAATTCTTCTTTTAATTATTTGTGTGAACTTGAAAAATTCTCCTTTTAATTATTTGTGTGAATTTCAAAAACATGAGTAGCTAATTTTCTTATTGATTGAGGATGAATTCCTAGTTCTTAACATATGATTTGAGTTTTGTTTTCAATTCTATCTTGAAGTTTTTCACATGATTATCGTTTGTTTTTACTAATAGGAATGTTTATACATTCATGGTTGATTGATAGATTGTTCGGGTGGCCAACTAAATTGATTTGTTAATTGATCTAAAGCTAGTGAAAGTTAGGGGATAATTAATCGTTTTTTGACTCTTTACATAAGTAGCAAACACGAGACCTTGCGTAGGGATTCCGTGGAGCAATTGTGTGTGAAAACAACGTTAGCAAGTAGACCTTGATCTAAGAGTCTAACTACTAATATCAACCTAATAAGTTCATAAATCTTAATGCGTTTATTTAAATTACATCTTGAGTGATCTACTACTAGGTGGTTTGATAAATAGAACCGGTAGTCGAGAACTTCCGTATCCAAGTGATACAAGGGATTTAGGGTTTAGCACCGATCTAGTTGCTTTACCTATGGTTGGTGATAACTGTGACTAATAAAAGTGAAAAAAGAACATAACTTGAATCATTGTTTTGCAACGTAAGAAGGATTCCTTGATCTTGTCTCTCTTATTGATTTCAACTTTATCTTTGAATTGCTTTGTTTATTTTCTTTGCTTTATAAACCCCCCTCTTGTGACAATTAAACAACTAAAAACTCTTGCTCGTGGGAACGAACTTAACTACCACCATATTACTTGTTAATTGAGTGGAAAAATATTCACTAATTTGTTTTGGTTACGACTCGCATCAAATTTTGCGCCACGTGGGAACAACGGATGATTTTAGTTGTTTTTATTTTCTTTTGCTTTCTTTTTGCTTTGTTAGATTCTATACCGTATCTAACTTAGTTTTTGAGAATCTTGTTTCAAGTAGTATACCTTTGGTGAATGCTTAAAGAGGGCAGACCGAGTCCAATATGTCTTCGATCCGGCACTCAACTAAAGGATTTCATTCGAGCGGTTAACACTCCGCTTCCTCCTTCTTCATCAAGTGAGTTCGCAGATTCAGACATAGAAGAAGAAGCAATGGCTGATCGTACACTCAAGGACCTAGCTTCTCACAAGCTCGATACACAACAATGGTGTATCCAAACTAACTCAACCTTCGAGATCAATCCGGGTTGATTAGAGAGTTACCAAAGTTTCATGGCATGGTGAATGAAGATCCAAACAAACATCTTATGGACTTCTATACCACAAGCCATGGACATGCTTCCACAGGAGACTAATGAGGATGGAGCAATGTTGAAAGCTTTCCCGTTCTCTTTCAAGGCAATGCTAAGGAATGGTTGTATTATTTGCCTTAGGAAGTATCACAACATGGAATGGGATGAAGAAACTTTTTCTCGAGAGATATTTTCCCGCATCAAAAGCTACTCAAATTCGCAAGGAGATTTGTGGGTTGAAGCAACATGTGGGAGAATCGTTGTATGAATGTTGGGAGCGATACAAGAGATTGGTGGAAAGATGTTCACATCATCAGTTCATTGACGTTATGATACTCCAATACTTCTACGAAGCTCTCCAACTAAGTGATATATCTCTTCTTGACGCCGCGAGTGGTGGTGCACTAGTGAACAAGACAGTGACCCAAGCTACCGAGTTGATTGAAAGTATGGCTGCAAACTCGCAACAATTCTACACAAGAGAATAACCAATGGTTAGGCGAGTGCATGAAGTTGATTCATCATCACACCTTGATCAAAGGATGGGTAACATGGAGATAATGATTCAAAGGATGGCCGCGTAATTATTCCGTATGATGAGACCGAACAAGTAAATGCTTTATATCCAAATCAAAGGCCAAGGTACGATCCATACTCCAATACCTATAATCCCGGTTGGAAGGATCATCCTAACTTTAGTTATGCAAACAAGCAAGCGGCGGATCCTAATCCATATGCGCAACAAAGTGGTTTCCAACAATCACGCTTCCAACCTCAATCACAATTCCAACCACAACAAGTCAAGGAGCGTGATTCTTCGAATGATGACAAGCTCAATGCGTTAATGCAAGGCATGCAAGGTCTTACTTCTATGTTACAACAAAGCCAACAAAAGAATGAATCGGCCATCAAGGATTTACAAACTCAAATGGGACAATTGGCGACCGATGTGAACTTATTGAAATCTCAAGCATCCACAAAGCTTCCTTCACAACCATTTGTGAACCCAAGAGAGAATGTTAATGCGGTTACTTTAAGAAGTGGAAGACAAGTGGAGAGTCCAAGTAATCATGAAGAGGCTAGTGAAGAGGTATTCAAAGACAATGAGGAAGCCGCACCAAAGGAGAATTCAACACCAACCAACCAATCCAAGGAACCGGTTCCTACTTTCACTCACCGCACCTCCTTTTCCTAGTCGTTTTGCTAAATCCAAGAAAGAAGCTCAAGAAAAGGCACTCATGGATATCTTCAAGAAGATTGAAATCAACATCCCATTCATCGAGGCCATCAAGACAATGCCAAGGTATGCGAAGTTCATGAAGGAATTATGCACAAAGAAGGATAGGTTGCTTGATAATGAAATTACTAAAGTTGGCGAGAGTGCGTCGGCTATGCTATTGAAGAAGATGCCTACAAAGTGCACGGATCCCGATGGTTTCACGGTGCCAATTATTATTGGTACTAAAAGGTTTGAACATGCTTTACTTGACTTGGGAGTTTCCATTAGTGTCATGTCGGCCGAAATATATGACTCCTTGAATCTTGGACCTTTAAAAGAGACAAGAGTTATTATCCAATTAGCAAACAAGTCTAACATATATCCTAGGGGACTTGTAGTAGACGTGCTAGTGCAAGTGAATGAGCTAATTTTTCCGGTTGATTTCTTCGTGGTGGATATGGACAACAATGAGAACCGATCATCTACTTCTTTGCTTCTTGGGAGGCCATTTATGAAGACCGCAAAGACGAAGATTGATGTTGATAAGGGTACACTCACTATGGAATTCGACAAGGAGATAATACACTTTAACATATTTGAAGCCATGCGCTACCCAAGTGATGTGCATTCCGTTTACTCCATTGATGTGGTTGATTCATTAGCGCAACAAATGGTGGAATTGAGTAAAGAGGATGAACTTGATGTGGTGTTGCAAAAGAGCATTGAATTGGACATCCACGGCTTGTCTAACTTGGATGTTGAAATCTCCAAGGAATTGGTGGAGATGTGTGGTGCCTTGGCGACATTGCAAGAAGCTAAAAAGGGTAATGTTTCATATATTTCTTTACCCATGAATGATGAATTACTTGTACCATCTATTGTGAAGGCGCCTAAGCTAGAATTGAAGCCACTTCCGAACCATTTGAAGTATGCTTTCTTGGGAGATGGAGATGAGCTTCCGGTGATTATTGCAAAGAACCTCACACCAGGGTACAAGAAGACCGTTTGCTTAGAGTCTTGAAAGAGCACAAAACGGCTATTGGGTGGACAATTGCGGACATCAAAGTCATTAGTCCATCCATGTGCATGCATAGGATTCTAATGGAAGAGAACGTGAAGCCGGTGCGTGATGCTCAACGTAGGCTTAATCCTCCTATGATGGAGGTTGTGAAGAAAGAGATACTCAAATTGCTAAGTGTGGGGGTAATCTACCCAATTTCCGATAGCAAGTGGGTTAGTCCGGTACAAGTGGTACCAAAGAAGTCCGGAGTCACGGTTGTTAGAAATCAATACGATGAACTTGTTCCTACAAGAGTTCAAACCGGTTGGAGAGTGTGCATTGACTATAGAATGCTTAATTCCGCAACCCGAAAGGATCACTTTCCTTTACCTTTCATTGATCAAATGTTGGAGTGGTTAGCGGGGCATTCTCATTATTGTTTCTTGGATGGTTATTGGGGATACAATCAAATTGTTATTGCTCCGGAGGACCAAGAGAAGACCACTTTCACTTGTCCGTTTGGAACGTTTGCGTATATGATTTGATGCCGTTTGGTCTTTGCAATGCACCTAGGTTAATTTCAAAGATGCATGGTAAGTATATTCTCGGATTATGTGGAGCGCATCATTGAGGTATTTATGGATGACTTTAGTGTTTATGGTAATTCTTTTGATAGTTGTTTACATAACCTTGAACTAGTTCTTAAACGATGCATAGACATAAACCTTGTCCTCAATTGGGAGAAATGTCACTTTATGGTAAACCACGGCATAGTACTTGGTCACATTGTGTCCTCTCGAGGGTTCGAAGTGGACAAGTCAAAGATAGATTTAATAAGAAACTTACAATATCCCACTTCGGTGAGGGAAATCCGTTCTTTTCTTGGCCATGCAGGTTTCTATAGGCGGTTTATCAAGGATTTCTCCAAAATCTCCATGCCGATGTGCAAGTTATTACAAAAGGAGGTACCTTTTGACTTCAACAAGGAATGCAAGGATGCCTTTGACAAATTAAAGGAAATGTTGACAAGTGCGCCAATTATCAAATCACCGGATTGGAATCTTCCATTTGAATTAATGTGTGATGCTAGTGATTATGCGGTTGGAGCCGTTTTGGGTCAAAGAGTGGACAAGTTGTCCCATGTTATCTATTATGCATCTAGGATCCTTAATGATGCACAAATCAACTATTCTACCACGGAGAAGGAGTTATTGGATATACTTTTTGCATTGGAAAAATTTCGATCATACTTGGTGGGTACAAAGGTTATTGTGTATTCCGATCATGCCGCACTAAGACACTTAATAAAGAAGAAAGAAGCTAAGCCAAGACTAATTCGGTGGATCCTATTGCTACAAGAGTTCGACATAGAAATTCGAGACAAGAGAGGTGTGGAGAATACCGTTGCGGATCATCTTAGTAGACTTGTTATGTCTCAAGAAGAAATTCCATTACAAGACCACTTTCAGGACGAACAACTTTTCTCCTTGGAAGAATCAATACCTTGGTACGCGGATATAGTGAATTACTTGGTGACAAGAAAGGTACCTAGTATGTAGTAGCAGGATTTCCCACACTACACCCCTTACTCGATTTTGCTTAATTAATCCTTTGAAAGATGTAGGATCAAGAGTATTTATTGATTGAATTCATGAAGTGTTTACACAGGAAAATAGAATTACACTTAGAAGTTAAAACACTCTTAAACTTTCTCTCTCCTAATGACTTGCTCCACCATTCCAAAAAGATCTCTCCTCTTACAGACTCATTTAGCCCTTTATATAGGGTAATACATAGTGGATGACAGCTAAGTTCCCCTTTATTTTCGGGAATGTCTCGCGAAGTGTCGCAGATGCACAAACATTCACTCTCGCGACACTTCTTAACCCTCGCCAGGTCTCACGTCTTCTTTATGTTTTGCCTGTCGTTATTCATTGCGTCGTTTATTTTAGCTCCTCGCGACTCCCTCGCGACGCCGTCGTTCATTAATCTCGCGAGCCTTGTACGTTGCGATATTATGATCCTACATCTTGCCTCTTTTTCCTTGAATATTGCTTGAAGAGCGATTTGAAGGAAAAATTCATTGTTGTCATATTCCTTGGTTTCAATTGGTGAAGGAACGAGCAAAAGAATACTTTCCTTGAAAAGTACGTACTTGCCTCTATTCTTTTGCAAAGTTCCGAAGCTTCTTTGAGATATATGCGAAGTATCGTCTCCTATCTCTCCTCATATTTCTCCTGCGAGGGGAAGAGTATCATGAGATTTTTACAATATTGTTTCCGCGACTGCTTATCTTTATCTTTTTAGATTTTGTACTTTTACACGGATTTTGATTATTAATGTCTTTTCTTGACACGTTTCTTTCAACCGCTTATTCTTGACCATTCATGTCTCTTCGCATTAAATGACCTCGTTTTTCTCGAGGATCTTTTCCCTATATATAGTTTTCTTTTCCCCTCTTTTTCATTCTTTAGTTTCTCTCTCGCAACCTTTCTTTGACTCTCTCCTTCCGCAATTTGCGCTCCTCGCTACCGCAAATCTTTTCTTCGTTCTTTCTAACGCTGATCCTAATCTTTAACATTCCATCCATTCCCATACCGACAATGGCTGCCATTAGTCGTGCATACAAAGCTTCTTTCGAAGAAGTTCAACAAGTTGCTCGAAAAAGGGTTTTACTCTATCAACCATTCCTCGATCAAGAACCTTCATCTATTCTTTCGCAAAGTCGCTTTTTCGATCATCAATGTGATGATCAAAAGATTATAGTCTCGCTAGGTCGCTTCTCATGACTTCCTATTCCCTTGTACAATCCCGAGTTGCCTTTATTTTATGAAATTTTGGCCCATGAAAAATTTTCTCGGCTGTTTATCAATTAAGTGGCGATTGTATTCGCCTGATGCTTGAGTTCGCGAACCGCTGTGCAGGCAAAGGATCTTTATACCCTAAATCTGCCAGAAATCCCAAATTCGCAGACTTGAAATAATTCGTTGAGAAATACACCGTGGAAAACTTTTTTTGAGAATTACGCAAAGGATAACTATGGTGAATGTGAAATCTCATTGGGCGTTCGCCTGAAGAAAAAGGATAATGTCCCCGAAGATAAATTACTCATGCAAGACATTGATTGGCACCCAGGCAATAATACTTCTCCTCGTCATTCCAAAGATGAGAAATGGTGGGTCGTACCCTTGATCTTAAACGCCCTTACATCGCGGGCTCGCATATTCTTCCCGCGAATCTTGCAGGATATCATCCTTGGGAATTCAAATGGCCCGAGAAGAAGAAAGAGGTATGTTTCCGACTTCAAATTTTGCTTTCGCAACTTTCTTTCTATAATTCCGAGTTTGTGAAATCTTTCGATAACCAAAGTTGAGAAGAAGCTACAAAAAGGATCCGTCGGAGGATACTCGACATTGCTTCGATCGCTTACGAGTGAAGTAAGAAACACTTCCTTTCTTCTTATTTAAAAAAGTATTGTTGCCTCTTTTCTTATCTTTACGCGTATGCGAAGGTTGGAGTTGAAGAAACTATTGCTGCGAAGATTAAAAGTAAGGGTAAAATGGGCCGCCGCAAAGATAAATCTTCCGCTCCATTATCTAAGAAACGAAAGGCTCAGTCCCCTTCTCGCCTTAACTCAAATTCGATTCTTCCGATGATAATGATGATAATACAAACCCATCTTTTCGAAATAAGGCTCAACCTAGGCCAATTCTCCCTATGGACCAACTATCCAAAGATCTTCTCGCATTCTTTCCGGGGAATGGGAGATGCTCCCCTAGCATCCCTTTGTGGAGCTCTCACGAACGTGTGTAATGTCACTTTATCGAAGGCAATAATTCATTCAATGGAGTCTCTAGAGTTGTGTCTCCCGACCTTTTGAATGCACTTGGGTCTCTGGGTATGTGTGCGGTCATACTTCCCCTCGCTAACTTTAAATCGTATAAGTATATGTGTTTTAATGATTTTACTATCTTCTTTTATAGGTTGGAAGAACTTCCTTTGTAGTTGCCTCAGACCTTGAGAGAAGACGCAATAGCCTTGAAAAGAAGGATTCCCAATTGAACAAGAGGATTCGAGAGTTAAAAATTGAAGTCGCGTCATCTCGCGATAAAGACGAGAGAATTCAAAAGTTAAATACCGAACTTGACTCCCAAAAGGATAAGGTGTCCACTCTTCAAAACGCCAATCAGCAACTTTATGGTATAAAATTTTACCTCCTTTTACTATTTTTATCTTATCGGTCGCGTATTGCTACCTAACTTATTACTTTCGTGAGATGTATATAATCTCTCCGATGAGGCTATTCTTCTCCATACATTTCCGATCCTATGGATAATAATCTTCTTCTCGCTCACCTCAACAACTCTTTAAGTAGTTCATCGAACAAAATTAACTCTCTTTCATTAAATGAACTTCGGACCAAATATCGTCTTTTAGAAATTGAGCATAGATCTGGTTTAGGTGTCGCCAACCAATTTAAACGAATGTTTCTCGAGTCCCATAAAGAAACCAAAATTTTGAGGAAGAAAATTAGTGACCATATAGATGATAAAGATCGCATTGCTAATAATGGTGCATGTGCATTAGCAACATTTCAAAAATCTCTCCTTGAATTACAAATTGAGCGAGATGAATTACTTCGCGAATTCCTTGCTTAGTGAGCGAGAAGATCAAATTCGTTCTCTCCTTGTTATAAACAAGTGATGACGAATTCGCCCGGCTCTGCGAAAATTTTAGATAATGCCGTAAATAACCTAGGTGTTGATGTTAGTCTTCATGCCGAGCATACTTCCTTGGTTAAAGATATGATATCCGACAGAGAAGGTTGCTTATTATACCTTGTTGTTTCTTACTACATTTGTACCGCTTGTAAATTATTAATCTTGTGGTTATCTCTTTGTAGAATCCGAGAAAAGATTTCGGGCCAGGATTACAGAGCTTGAATCAAAAAAGAACAACTCGCCAGAATTTTCAAGCGAGATTTGAAGAACTCGAAACCGAAAAAGAATTTCAAGCAAAGAATCTCTCCCTTCGCGAGAATAGATATTCCAAGTTGAAGAAACAATTTCTAACGATGGTGGAGAACTTTAATAATGATGTCGTTCGTTTGCTGCAATGGAGGCATGAAGTATGTTTGTAAGGACCATAATATCCCTCGCATTCATATCCCTCGTCTCCTTGAAAAGGTTCCCGAGAATCCGCTGTCTCAGACGTTTCGATAGCGAGGCGGCGAAGAAGAAAATTTCGCGATGAGAATAATCAAACCGAAGAATCGAGATGAAGAAGAAGAATCACCAAAGAGATAACTCTTTTTGTTTTCTTTCTCCGCTTGTAATATCTCGTACATTTCGTATCCTTATTATAGTGTATTTCTTGGATTTTCCCCCTTTTTTGGTAGTTCTTCCTTGTAATATAATTGGCTAACATTATTGATGTATAACTCTTTCATCAGAAGATGAATAACAATATTCCATCTTTTCCATTCCCATACTTGCCTCTGTTATTTATCTTCAGATGGAAGATTTTAGTTGTCATCATGTATGTGGTTGAATAATAATTTTATTGTTATTGAGATGTACTGTTGCGACGAGGTCGCAGGTATCTTCATAAATCAAGGATTCCACTTG
Source organism: Papaver armeniacum (assembly GCA_023531295.1). NCBI lineage: Eukaryota > Viridiplantae > Streptophyta > Magnoliopsida > Ranunculales > Papaveraceae > Papaver > Papaver armeniacum. Next base: position 26,603 of record JAJJWW010013896.1, read on the forward strand.
CCTTGCCTTATCTTCATAAATGTATTTTATCTCTTCTCATTGCGACAAGGTCGCAAGCCGCCCTTACATTTTCAAGTAAGAGCCCATTGACCCTGCCTTATCATTTTTGTGTGGTCTTCCGAGTTAGACCTCCCTAATTAGAGGTCTTCCTCGCCACCTTTTATTGCGACAAAATCGCAGGACGTCTTTACACTTGCATGTAAAGACCCATTGATCTTGCCTTATCATTTTCCAAGTATTTTTGCCTCTGCAGATGTTTGAGTTGCGACAATATGACAGGCCTATATATCCTTGCGAACACATAGCCCCATGACATTGAGCCGTGCGACGAAATCGCAGGACGTCCGTACACTTTCATGTAAAGACCCATTGATCTCGCCTTACCCTCGCGTTAGTATTATTGCCTCGCAGGATCATTGCACAAATATGACGAGCCTAAATTCTCTTGCGAAAACATAGCCTCATGACATTTGCGTCTGCTTTGATACTCCCCCTAATGGAGAGCATTGCCCTTATCATCTCCCCAGTTGCCCCTTCAAGGAGGCGAAACATCGGCCATACAAGACTAGCTCCTCCCATCCGGTCTTAACAACAACCAGTTGTTTTCGCAGCCTCTTATCCCTTATACCTATAGGGTTTATGGTTACAAGGCTGCACCCTAAGTGGAGTTTTCTTCGGGGCGAGTGCAACATATGCCAAGACTTGCCAAGAATGGCCAGGGGTAGGTTCATCCATCCCGGCACTCGCTCAACCAGTGTACCCCAGGCGCCTTGAGCATACACCGACTCCTAAGAAAAGACCCTCGGTCGCCCAACCAGGGTATAACCTACATATATAGTTGGGAATCCAAGGTACCTCCTCCGGATAGGCTTTCATGGGCCCCAAATTTCCATGACTCGGGCTTCGGGGAGCGGTGTAACCTTCCCCGAGCCATGTCGAGAGATACCCCTTATATGACGAACTTTAGGTCTTACATTTGCCTCTTACGAAATATTATTCGCGAACTAGGGTGTACGCCATAAAGGTTCGTCCCATTCTTTTACTCATTCATATTTGTTAAATCATTCAATCATTCATGTTTCATTATTTGTTGATACTTGTTTGCGAAGTATTCGCACAATTCGTATTTTCATTTTTCTTTCTTAATTGAATTCCCATATACTCTTGTCTGCGAGATTCTCGCACATCATTACTTCAATTGCTACTTTTTCTCCTGTTTTTTGTTGATTATTCACTTCTTATGCCTTTTGTTCCTCATATCCTTTGCTTCTTTATTACCATAATATTCGTCTGTCTCTAGGCATTCACCTCGCGAGGTATGTTCAGTCCTTACTTCTATGGCATCCACCATCAATTTCTCCTTTCTCTCGCTTCATCTCTCACATGTTGTTTCCAACCTTTTCTTTTGGCATTTCTTTCGCAGACTTTCTACATCTACTTCATGACATTGTTGCGACTCCTTCCAATCTCCCTGTATAATACCAATGCCATTTGGATGTGGAAATTTTATACATTGATGATATGTTGATGCGACTCCCAAGATCTCATGAAGCCATGGCCTCCCAATCGCTGCATTGTATGGAGATTCCACATCAACCACGAATAAAATATCGTTGATAATCCTTGTAGAGGTATTCTCATGCGAACCTCTCCCTTTGGTTTGTTTGCAGTGCCATTAAAGCCATATATCTTGTATGTAGAGGGGATCAAATCTTCATCTTTTCCTCCCATCGTCTTGTAAGTATGGTAGAAGAGAATATTCATAGAACTCCCGGTGTCGATTAAGATTCGGTTGATCGCCCAAACAAGCTTCTCGCCTCATCATCTTCTCCATCAATTGGTTTCGGGTTAATCTCTAGTTTCACAACCAACGGGCTATCATGTGTTTCTCTTCCTTTTGGCACTTCATCTGCAGAGAAAGAAATGGTCTTCAGCTGCCACTTTTCTAATTGCGTCGTTCTCGCCAGACTCATTATTTCTTTATCATTAGCATCTCTCGCAAAGACTCTACTGAGCACGTTGTCATGAAAATCTTCGATTGTGCGATAAGAGTGGATGATAGAGTTGCAATTCAAATTTTTAGCTTTTGTTCCAACTTCTATAACAAATGTTTCTTTTCCTTTCGCCGACACCGTTCTCGTGCATCTCTGGTGGTGGTGGTAATGTCCGGCCTGTTTCTTTGTCCTTTAGAAAGTGATTTAGCTTCCCCTGATCAATCATCCTAAGAATAATTCTCTTTATGTTTCTACAATCATTTGTTTGATGTCCATGGAAACGATGATAAGAACAAAATTCATGACTTCTATCGCCTGGCGGTGGTTCCATTCCCACGTTCCAAGGTGCTGGTACATTTTCCATCACAAGTATAGCTTCCCAGATCTTTTCCACACTAGCATTCAGTGGAGGCATCTTGATTGGTTCCCATATTATTCTGCGACTTCTCTGCCCTCCATGATTATATTGCCTTCGTCCACCGTAAGTTTCTTGCACATGATCTAGCCTTTGAATCTTATTATTCTTTGTTACGGTTGTAATAGTTCCTTTCTTGTTCAAACTCCTCCTGGTCATGACTTCCCATAGCTACTATCTTCCGCTGTACCTCATCAGCCTTCCCTGCTTGCTGTCCTTGCGAAGTGCTCGCCACTGTATTTATGAATTGTGGTAACAAGCTTGCGTTCGCAGCATTCGAGTTTGTATTCGCGACCGGATAAGAATTCATTTCATTCCGTCTTTCTTCTAAGGCGATATATTCTTCCGTAACTCTCAGCAGTTCGCCATCGTGATTGTATTTTTGACTCTAAAAATTTGAATGTATAACAAGTTAGTCGCGAAGAGAGCATTCACAAATGAGAGGATGAGATATCTTTCCTCAACCCGTCCCGCCATTTCGCTACACATGGTTCTCCATCTTATTGTCAATCGCCTTAAGCTCTCGCCAACCCTTTGTTTCAACCCGAATACATCTTCAATACCTCGGTCGTGAAGAGTTGTTACTTATGTATGCTCCCAGTGAATGTGGCTTGTAAATGATTGAATGATGTGATTGTGTTCCTTGGTAGACCCTCAAACCATTTTAGTGCTTCTCCAATTAGGTTTGGATGCGAAATACTTGCACAAGATGGCATCATGATTCTCCCACCGCAACATACACCTCATATAGGCCTTGATATGTTTGTCATCACACAAAGTTGTTCCGTCAAGATGTTTGTTAATGCGGGGAGATTGCACTTAGGAGGTATTCCTCCCATCTCGTACTTCTAGCGTGAAGGGATTCTTCGCGGCTTTCTGCGATGGCTTCGTCCAATTGTTTCCTTCCTCCTTCCCTTCTACTGTTCAACAATCCTCTCATTTCAGCCGGTTCTCTTAAGATTTGTTCATTTGCCTCGAACTTGATTCTACCGGTCTTTTTAGCTCCGCTTCTCTCCTTCTTCGCTCGTGCCTGTTTTGACCTTCTTGCTCGTTATTTTCTTCTCTCCTTTCCTCGCGACGCTCTTCTTCGTTTCTTTCGTCAATTCGCACGCCATTATATCGGTTGTTCTCTCTTCCTGGTCGTCTCTCGCTCTCATCTGCGCCCTCTCATATTCTTCATTAATATTTCTATTGGTACGATTTTGTTCCCTCCTTCTTTCTCGGTTATCATGGTTATTCTCGCGGATTGCCTCCTCCATCTCTTGATTTTCCATTTCTTCTCTTAGCCTTTCTCTCTCGCGAGCTAGCCGCGCTTGTTCAATGTAGTGTCTCTCAATGTCATCCTCGATCTCTCGGTTTCTTCTCAGTTCTTCTCTCCCGTGCAAGATTATTCTCCCTTCAGCAGCTGGGTCATTCGGTTCTTGGAGTTGCATGTTTCCTTGATTTTCCCTATTCCGCTCATTTTGAAGATTTTCAGGCTGAGGAATATAACGATCTTCTATTTCTCCTCTTCTCTCGCCATGCTCTATATTCGGATTTTGTGTTTCTTCCTCGGTACTTTCTGTTGGTAAAACTCTCCTTCTTTCTTCCCTATTCGATCTTGAACTTGATCTCACGCTACTTCTAGATCTCCTATTTTGCAACCTCATATTTTCCATCCTCAATTCATGGTTCTGTCTTGTCAAGTTTGCTCGTTCCTCTGCCTCTAGTCGTCTCTCTTCGTGTATTGTTTGTCTCAATCTTTCTAATGCCGCGATTTCTTCGTTTTCTCCATTCATTCCTTGCTCTCCTTGTCCATTGTTCACCAAATGCTGCTCCTCTTCTCTCGTCTTCATAATCAGACCTCCAAGTATGTACACTTACTCTATCATAATCCACAGCCGCGTTTGCTACTGGGGAGATCGGTGGTTGATTTTGATCTTCTCCATCGTTTCTCATATTCATCCTGACGATTCTCTGTTTCATTCCTCCTTTCTCCAGCAAGTCTTCCACTTCTTCTTACAATCGTTGGTTGCCCTTGTACATTTCTTCTTCTAGCCATTTTTCTTTTCCAATGAATTCTCGATTATCTTCTCCAAATCTTTTTTCTGTTAATCCAAATTCCTTCCAATTTCTACGTAATCTCTCGCATCCCGTTTCTAGCGCATATGTAGTAGCAGGATTTCCCACACTACACCCCTTACTCGATTTTGCTTAATTAATCCTTTGAAAGATGTAGGATCAAGAGTATTTATTGATTGAATTCATGAAGTGTTTACACAGAAAATAGAATTACACTTAGAAGTTAAAACACTCTTAAACTTTCTCTCTCCTAATGACTTGCTCCACCATTCCAAAAAGATCTCTCCTCTTACGAGACTCATTTAGCCCTTTATATAGGGTAATACATAGTGGATGACGGCTAAGTTCCCTTTATTTTCGGGAATGTCTCGCGAAGTGTCGCAGATGCACAAACATTCACTCGCGACACTTCTTAACCTCGCCAGTCTCACGTCTTCTTTATGTTTTGCCCGTCGTTATTCATTGCGTCGTTTATTTTAGCTCCCTGCGACTCCCTCGCGACGCCGTCGTTCATTAATCTCGCGAGCCTTGTACGTTGCGATATTATGATCCTACATAGTACATTGTCTAACTTCCAAAAGATGAAACTTAAGAAGATAGCTAAGCAATATGTATGGGATGAACCATACTTATGGAAATATGGCGTTGATCAAATAATACGAAGGTGCGTACCTAACTCCGAATTTCAATCCATTCTCACCTTTTGTCACACTTTTGCTTGTGGTGGCCATTTTGGTTCTAAACGTACCGCTCTCAAAGTTCTCGAGAGTGGATTTTATTGGCCTACCTTATTTGAAGATTCATATGTTTTTTGTAAATCGTGTGATAGATGTCAACGAACGGGCAATCTAGGTGCTCGAAATCAAATGCCACTCACACCAATTCTCGTCGTTGAGATTTTTGATGTGTGGGGTATCGATTTTATGGGCCCTTTTGTCAATTCGAATGGAAACTTTTATATACTTCTTCTTGTGGATTATGTTTGAAATGGGTGGAAGCTAGAGCACCAAAACTAATGATTCTCAAGTTGTTTGTGATTTTGTAAGAGAAAACATATTCAATAGGCATGGTACACCAAGAGTGGTGATAAGCGATGGAGGATCACATTTCAAGAAGGCTTTCCACGCTCTCCTCAAGAAGTATAACATAACTCACAAAATTGGTACGCCTTACCATCCACAAACTAGTGGACAAGCGAAAATTTCAAATCGTGAGATCAAGTCCATTCTTGAGAAAACAGTGAATACAATAAGGAAAGATTGGAGCTTTAAGCTCAATGATGCACTTTGGGCGTATAGAACAGCGTATAAGACACCGATTGGTATGTCTCCATATCGGTTGGTTTATGGCGAGGCTTGTCATCTTCCGATTGAACTCGAACATAAGGCTTATTGGGCGATAAAGAAATTCAACATGGAGTATGATGAAGCGGGGAAGCAAAGGAAGTTACAACTAAATGAGCTAGAGGAGATACGTAATGATGCTTACGAGAGTGCCCGTATTTACAAGGAAAAGACCAAGCTTTTTCATGACAAAATGATTTCTCGTAAAAGCTTCATAGTGGGACAAAAAGTCCTTTTATATCATTCTCGCCTTAAACTATTTCCTGGAAAGTTAAGGTCCCGTTGGATTGGACCATATGTTGTTACTAATATTTTTCCTTATGGCAAATTGAAATTACTAGTCTTAGAGACAACTCGGTTTCCAAGGTCAATGGCCATAGATTGAAGCCATACTATGAGAACATCGCTTATGTGAATTTGGATGAACTTCCATTTGGAGATTTACTCCCCGGAGGAGTAATGTGCAGCAAGAGCTAAGTCGGCCGTCGACTTTAAAACAAGCGCTTAATGGGAGGCAACCCATAGGTTTTGTATTTCTTATCCTTTTGCTTTTGCTTTTTATTTTTGTTATTTCTTTTTCTTGTTCCATATCATGTTAAAATTTCCCACCTTTACTTTACTAGGACGATTCAATTACATTGAGGACAATGTAAGGTTTAAGTGTAGGGGAGTGGTTAAGCATGTATTTAAAAAAAAAAAAATTACATAAAACCTCCAACTTTTAGAGATTTTAGAGTCACTAGCATACTTCTAGGTATGTTTACATAGAGAATTCTGACCGACATAACTGAACTTGGAAGTGTTAGAGAACTACATTCGGATTTCTTACTTGTTAGAGTGTTAAATAATGGATTTAATCATGCCAGTGATGCAAATTAGGAGCAGGGAGAAATGCATTATTAGAGTTGCTGATCAATCATTATATCAGCAAATATATCAGCAAATATGCATTATAATAATATCAGCAATTATTATATCATGTGAGGCACCGACCAAATATTCTTTGTAGCTGACTAAAGAGCTTTCTTTTGAGTGTGTGTCACCGTACGTTAATTCCGGGTAGAATGGTGAGCTACCCAACCTCCCACCAATAGAAGCACTACTCTTTGATCTCTTGAGTGCTAATTTTGTCAATCATGAGGGTGACGTTTATAGATGAAAGCTTCCTTCTTGTAGTTCGATTTGCAATTAGCACCATTCTCTCCACAACAACGGGTCCATAGAAACACCATCATCATCATCAACAAGGAGCGACATCAAAATCTACAAGGAAAGTTGAAGAAGTTCAAGGTTTACAAGCAACGAAACGAGAAAAAGAGCAAATTTCAAATTCAAATAAAGCAACATACAAAGAGCAGATTTTTACATATATGTTGAAGAATTACAATACAATGAGGTAATTCTATATCCAAGTATGAAGGCTATTTACGAGAGCAAAAGAAAATTAAAAGGTGAGAATTATTGAAATTTATGATTTTGAGACGATTCAAGTTGTGAAGAATTAAGCGGTAAAATACTTCTCCCACGGCCACAATTTGTTTTATTTTCACTTTGTTTTGTATTTTATTTCTTTTGTCTCAATTCAAAAAAAAAAAAAAAAAACAAGAAAAAAATTTATCATTGTTTTTATTTTTATTTAATAAGCCGTGGGGAAGGAAAATATATAAGGAAGTTTCAAGCGACAAGGATTTAAGGTAAAAAGGTTACAAATTGTCAAGGAATTACGAAATTCAAGAGTTTATCATTAATAGTTGAAACCAAGACGAAGACCAAGAAGATAAAGATGAGGAGCGGAAGACGTTTCTATTGGATGCCGTGAGAGTGGTGTTATCATAATTGGCGATCGGATGTGAAGGTGAGTAAGTAATCTCATCCTTAATAATAGTGGTTGATTTCCTTTCTTAGAGATCGTTTAAAAAATGGTTTTCCAAAATGTTAAAAGATGTGGGTTTTTAAAATATTTCTAAGTTGTCCTTCCCACCATTCAACGTGTTGCGGTGAATTCTCTCTTCATTCCTACCTGCACACATGTGAGAACCATAAAAGTACGTCTTTTGAGTGCAATTATCATAAAATCCTTTTTGGTGAGGCAGAAATCGAGGCGAAATGCTTATTGATCGCTTCTCAAACACGCATTCTCTCATTATGGTGTGGTTATTTCTCACTCAACATTTAAGAATGAGAATATGTTCTTTAGTATTTCTAACTTCTTATTACTAGCATGAGAAACTCTATGTCCTCATAGCTCTTTGGATGCTTGGGAAGCTGGAACGCTTTGAAGTTGTAAGTTTTAGTTTGATTTGCTCGAGGACTAGCAAAGTCTAAGTTTGGGAATTTGATAGGTGTATAATACACCGTATTTACTATATAGATTTTATGCTTTCTTTGCTATTTTTCTTGTAAATTATGTATTTTACGGGTGTTTTGAGTTATGTAGATACTTTGGAGTCATGCGGAAGAAGAAGGAGAAGAAATCACCCAATTTGAGCGAAAAGGGGAAAAATTGTCATTTCATGGGCGAACACTATCTGAGCTCACCAAGGTTAAGAGGCAACTCTATTTGGAGGAGTACTAATACGGTCTTTGAAGTTAAGGGGTTGCCATCGGGGTATCCCTTATCATTTATCGGTGGGTGTATTTATCGGATCCTATCTGCGGGGTGTACCTATCCATATCACCCTTAGCCCTAAATCGAGAGAAACTCGTCTCTCATTCATTCATTTTATTATTACATGAAATTGAGAAGAAAGAAAAGCCGCACACGGATGCCAGCCATGAGATCTCGAAAGTTGATGGAGAGTATTGTTGTTGTTCAAATCAAGAACACAAGAGAGGTGAATCCAAGATAGAGACGATGATGCTAAGAATAATTGGTAATTTATTCTCGAGTTTGAATTAGGGTTCGTTTGAGCAGATGATGAACTGATGGTGAGAGTCTTAAGGAGGAGAATAATTCAAGCTACCGCTGTTGAGATGGATCGATGGGTGTTGTTCTGGCAACGAGTTAGAGATTTGGGACATTAGGCAAAAGAAGAAGACCCCGTTGTCGCCGATACGAGAGAAATCAAGAAATGAAGGGGATAGAGCAGAGAGACGATTAATTAAATTCATTAGTCATGGAAGAGATGATGTTCAAAGCTCAATGAACAATTGATTGTGAATTAATGGAGGTTACGGAAAGATGGGTTCGATTTGATTTAGAAATTGGCAGTGGTGTTGAGAAGATGTGGATAAAGAATGGGTTTGAAGGAATCAAGGGTTTCCGTGTTTTGAAATCGATCGAAATGAAATTCTCGTTGTTGCCGCTCAAATTACAGAGAATTGGGGATCTGCTGCTTTGGTGCAGAGACGAAGAAGAAATTAAAGTTAGGGTTCTGAATCGAGAATTGAAGTGGTCCTGAGCTTATGGTGATATCACAATAGCAGGAATGGAGTTGGTGATGGAAGTGGAGATGCCTGGATTACAAGAATGAGGTAGTATGTGAATTTGTGTGAAGTTGTTGAATGCTGGAAGCTAGATGTATGCTAGGAATTGTTACAGGGAGAAGAAAATGGCCTTAAATAATGGCCGGAATTGTCATGAAATAGAGGAAACTCTGTCTGAATCTCCCTTCTACCGAGTCAACTCAGTGATTTGCTAAAAATGACTTGGTGAGTCAGCCGAGTAAGACATGATTAAGACGAACTAACCGATCGACTTCTCTCTTCCTTGACCTGGTTGACTAACGCCGGTGTTAGTTTGTGATTATATTTAACGATGCCGTGGCGGAATATTTTGTCGGCGATGAGAAGTATATCTAGTGATGGCGATGCGTTTTCTCGCCTAGGATTCCTTGATACCAAGATTTCTCCCAAGGACCAAAATAACATATTTTTGTGTGAGTTTATCTCATGGGGTGTGAAGACTTGGAATTGGAATTGGATGGAGAATTTGGCTCAAATTTGGAAAGAGAAGATGGAAGATTTGAAAAAGACTTGGATTTGGAAGTTGAGCTACAAAGGGAAAGGGATTCTATTCCTCGAAGATTTGGAGAGCAAATCCTTATAAATAGAGAAGTTCTCTACTTTTCTATATACTTCTACACCTTTTGACACACACAACACTTGTGTTTTTGCTTGCTTTTCAAAATTCTTCTTTTAATTATTTGTGTGAACTTGAAAAATTCTCCTTTTAATTATTTGTGTGAATTTCAAAAACATGAGTAGCTAATTTTCTTATTGATTGAGGATGAATTCCTAGTTCTTAACATATGATTTGAGTTTTGTTTTCAATTCTATCTTGAAGTTTTTCACATGATTATCGTTTGTTTTTACTAATAGGAATGTTTATACATTCATGGTTGATTGATAGATTGTTTGGGTGGTGTTAATGGTGGATTTTCGTTCAAGGTTAAATTTGTAAAAAACCAGAAAAAATCATATCATCTGTAAAAGATAAAGCCATTTATAAGTGTTGGATACTCCCTCACTTGATTCACCAAGAATGGAGCATGTGGCAACAATCCCATTCTCGCGGAATACATGAAATTCCTCCAGGTTGGAGCATGTAGCAACAATCCCATCCTTCGTGAATTTCATCAGCCTTGTATTTCCGTACTCATTATCGCCATGTGGCATGACGACCGAAAGTGTTACTCTTACGAGTAACACGAACCTCCAAGCACTATAATGAAACCATGTACGAAATACCCGCATGTTATACTGTTGACTCTCGGTGTGTTATACTAGCCCGATTGAGGCCTCTCGGTGTGTTATACTAGCCCGATTGAGCATCGGATCGACCAGTATCGATCGGATATGATTCGATCGTTAGTCATCCAACTCCATAAGCATGATTGGATGGCCCCAGATCAATTCCATCACCCCCAAGCAGGTATGGAATACCCATGGCCGACCCCGCATGGTCTGGGCCATTGGCCTAGCTTGCCAAGAAACCGTTCATACCAAGCATTATGGACGGAAACCCTAAATTAGGGTTTGCGGCATATTACATGTGTTGCAAATAATCTCAACCATCCATCTTCGCAGGTATAGATGGAGGTGTAGATGTAGATTCAAAGGGCCCAGAGCATGTCAACACGATCACCAGTGCTTCCGCCACACACTTGACCAATCTGGCCAAGACCAACCATACTTGGTTGCAACAAATTCGTACGCCCAAAGAGAGCATGGCCACGGCTTTTGAAAGCCAAAATTAGGGTTTCAAGCCATCACGCGCGTCCATCTTCTCCGGCACGAATGGAGGGTCAGCGTATTAGATTAGCGGGTCCGGCCATACTAGCATGACCACCGTGGGCCCATCTAACTCCTCATGTGTTCGGCCAAGGCATATCATGCCTGGTTAATCCAAAACGTGCGCCCAAACTAGCATGGCCACGCCTCCCAAACCACAAACTGATCTCGACCACTCAACTTCACCGGACGATTTGAGTGGCTTAGATCACGTTTTTATGGGATAGTCAGGTATAGGTGTGAACACCAGCCTACCACCTACACGCTGGTATGATCGACCAAGACCGACCAAGATGGGTCGTCTTCAAACGCGTGCCCAAACTAGGGATGTCACGCGGTTTCCAACTCCTTTGCGGCAATGGATTTCCGCGCCGCAAACCGATCTCAACCACTCAACTTTGCACGGTCAAATTGAGTGGCCTAGATCGCGCCTTCATGGGACGGTGAGGTATGGACGTGCACACCGGCATGCCATCTACACACATGCCCGGCCGGTCCTCTCCAATCCCTTTCCATGCTTGGTTTCGACCAAGTCAAGAGTAATGCTTGCGCACTCTTCAAAAACCCTAATATTCATTAACGGCCGCAGATGAGTGTCTCAAAGATCATCTCATCCGTCCAACTTCACAAACTTGGTTATACAACCCCGGTCAGAGTTATTTGGTTAGTGAGGCCATTACCCATCACTTTACCACACCATAATGCGACTGCATAAAATACACACGATACTTCACAAGTATCGACTTCCGAATAACGCAGCTTATTCAATTGACATTACATGCTATCTTTCGTGGATCCACAATCCACACATTCAGACATCAATCATGTCACAAACTGGGGGATACATACCGGGCATTGGTCCGGCGGTTTACAACAGGTAACGCGCCATCACAAGAACGTGTTAGGAAGTCATGGACGGTTAGAGATGAACATGAGAAGTGGGCAAGGCTGGTCGTGTATCACCAACGCACAACTCCACTACTCCATCACTCCACTTCCTCCACTTCCCACGAGAGACGTGAATAAGGCTCAATGACTTGTATAAATAGGTTCTCCGCCCTATTTCAAACAACAACACAAGTCCAGACGAGATTTAAAACCAAGTGTTAATACAAAAACGTATTCCAACACCCAGAGCTTGCTTGCATCAATCACAAGCCTGCCACCTTCGTTACAAGTCATATGCAAGCCAACACCTTCACAATCTCAACACCTTCTTCGCTTCCCTCCCTAAGATCAACCCCATCTCCTTCACTTTGTGACCGAAACAAGTCCTGGAACCACCATTTCTTGGTTTATAGGACTTGCATAGATTGATCTCGAATCTACAAGCACTCACCGCAATGCATTTGTTTAAGGTTTAAATTCATTCCTCATCCACACCCCAAAATTACCAAATTTGCATAGGAGTAGTTTTCACCCATAAACAATCGGGCGACCACAAAGTGGGAGGTTGATCTATCGATTGCAAAAAAAAAAAAATTGAATCCTCAATTTTTCGGTTTTCATCTCGCGATGTATCTCACCGGAGACCACATGCGGTTCGTATATCATGGGAAGTGTAGCTAGAATGCTGGAGGATGTCTTCGCAAATCAAGCCGGTATCGCTAGAAGACAGAGCGAAACATACCGCCTTGAATGATATAACAAAGACAATTACAAGAAGGGTCGGCATGCATCTACTCGGCAAAGGTAAGAAACGCGAATCCTTAGTCGTGAGTCACACCTTTACCAAAGTGGAGATGCAAAGAGCGCGTAATCACGGTGGGACTCGGGAGAGGCGAACAACATGGTCCAAATTGACAACGAAGACTCGAGGCAACTCCACAGCAGGAAAAGACTTGTCCGGGTACCACAACGTCTACCGGATAAAGAAATGGATCCGCAGCTTACGGATCCTCGCCGGAAGATTTATATCTCAAGACCTCTTGTCGAAGCCGTGAATAAATGCTTGAGGAAGGAGAGATCAATCAAGGAACACGTGAGTGCCGCAGGATGGGAACGTTCACCCGATCACTCGGCCAGGTGATATTACAACACCTCCCATCACTGTGAGCCATAGCAACCGCAAATCTTGGCATCTCATCAAGTGTAACACCTCCGTAGTCACCGAGCAACAACTTCCACTCCTTCATCAGACGAGGAGCCGGAGGGGGCGAGAGGAGGACCATCTCCCATTACCATTGGCAGACTTGATGGAAAAGCAGAAGTTCTTGCCAAGACTCCAAACGGATATGGCCGCAACTCGAGAAAAGAGGTACTCACTTTTCTTAAGACATTAATCGATCGATTTCCACATGACCCGCAACAGCCCCTGAGCCAACAAGGAATGCATTCAACGCACCGGAGAAAAGATACTTCAACTAAGCATCGACCTACATGGACCGATCCATGTTTTTCGACATCGATATGAGCGGTCCCTTTGTCATGGAGGCTCCTACTGGGTCCGATCTCACAACGATCTTCCTCAAGTCAATAGGCCACACTATGAACCAAAGGCCGGTGGATCGGGAAGCGGTTTCTCTAGTGGAAAGTTTATGCAAACTTTCACACCTCTCAAAGAATCAGTAGCGGAGGCGTTTTGTCAGTAATCAACTGAGGAGGAAGGTCACGACCGTGACCTACATGTCACCGCACGCATCAAGGATCTCAGAGTTCAAGACGGCCTTTATATACACAGGAGCGTCTTCAAATGTGATTACTCTCAAGACTCTCGGGGCATCCAAGGTTCTCCCTGAGGCAAGGTCGTACGGAATCCTACCACAATGACAGCGGATTTGAGGGAAACCAAACCAAGCACCTGGGAGAAGATCCGCTTAAATAATCGTACAAGTTCATTGCGTCCCACTTCCCACACGGCGTAAATTCAGAAGAAGACCGCTTTGCATAATTGAGGGCTAAAACCCACGATGCATCTTTTGCCGACGAAGCATTCTTCTCCATTCTCAAGGGGGCCACGACCAACGTTCACACGAAGAGGGAACGAACTTGTGGCGAGTCATGACCGTAATGGGAAAACAAAGATACCGACACTTCCATTATCACTAGTGGGAGACCGTTACCCGCCTTCTCCACCCAATGTAATACTACAACAAAGAGCGAACCACAAGAACAAGTGCTAGATGCTCCACAACAACTCGCAAGATGGCACCAACTCACGTGTAACCGATGAGATTAAAAATCGTTGAGGAATACCCAGGCCTATCTCCATCAGCTCAACCTTGTGTATGGATAAACGTACAAAAGCTCGTGGAACTTCTCAAAGAGTACTGTGACGTATTCGCTAGAAGATATGAAGAAATGCCGGATTTAGATGAAAATTGGTCACCCATCATCTACATGTCATACCCGGGACCCAAGTCGGTTAAACTATTGTAGTTCGACACGAGGAAAATGGATAAATCAGGTGCTGCATAGACTTCGAAGACTTGAACAGGTGCTGCTCCAAAACGATCCTCCCTACCTAACATCGACATGTTAGTAGATGCAACCTGAGGACACCTATGATGCTCCTCTATGGATGGATGTAGCGGCTACAAACTGCATAAGGATGTACGAGCATGATGCAAGTAAGATTGCTTTTCGAACTCTCTCGAAATTTTTATTATACCATACTACTATTTGGTTTAAAGAGCGCCGCGCAACGGACACGCCTCTATGACGGTAATCTTCCACCTGAGCCGATACCTCAAGGGAGCAGCCTCCAAGAAGATAACATCTATGTCCAACCGCATATCGAGCAAGATCCCTGGGAAGTTACTCTATCGTACAGTGGTCCAACAAGATCCGGTGAGTCACTTTATCGCACAATGACATGTCTATCACGCTATGTTGGAGAATCCGCGCTTGGTCATCCTCCTGAGATGTTGAACGCCATCTACAACAACATATGCCCCGATAGAAAGAACCAGGCCTGCACAGAAGAGCCCATAATGTTTGTAGGGGCATATATCTCACCAACAAGCGATACAACATTCGGCCGTTCTGCAAGCGCTCCTTGAAGCGCAAAGAGGAAACCACCAAGATACAACATCCTCGCGCGTCCATCAACTCCAACCCAAAGACCACATGCACGAATCCCACAATGATGAAACAACGTCCAAGATATTCCATACCCGGCTCGACAACAACCACTACGAACAAACCATGTAAACCACACTTGGGGATCGGGAGGCTCAAGATGAAGTTCCTTCACCGTCACTCAAGGAATTCTTCACATGAGAGATGTGGTCAGTCACAGCATGGAATTCGCAAGGGTAATCGAACTCAAGAGGGAAACACTTCAACACTCCCCCCTCTAGCGTAAGCTGCTTCAATGGTCTATTCAAGAGCCGCCTCAACGCTCTCTCTCCGGACCACGTTCTCGCTGTATCCTTGTTCAACACTCTCCAGATCCACCTCCACCAAAACCACTTTAACATCCTCATTATTCAACATACGTCTCATCCATCCTTCGTAAGAACCCAAAGGAGTATGGAAAATCTTGAAGTCAATAGGAGAAGGTGGTAAATGCACATTACCAATTTTTTATTTTTTAAAGATATGCATTTAATTGTCAGAAATTAAAAGCATATAAAACTAAAAAACCTTAATTAAAAGATTCTCAATTTATTTCGATCCGGGATTCTCCTTTAGTTATAAAAGGAATATCTTTGAACAATAATAGATAAGAATTACCGCACATGTTCAAAGTATGTCGACATCTTTACTTTGTAAATCCTTTTTCATATTTACAATCTTGGAACCGATTTGCCACACTTCCAAACAAGTTTAGAATTGGTTCATCTCGATTTCCAAGAACTATGTGATTGATCAAATATCAAATCAACAATCATGGGTTTAACGGTTCTACCAAAAACAAGTTTCGGCTCTACCTCCATGTGGCTACTAGGATCGGTCACAATAGTTTCCAAAACTTTGTTAACTAAGTACCTCGTGATCTATACCACAATCTCATGGTATTACTTAGCGATCGATTGCACAAGTCATATGATCGATTGCACCTATTATTAAGACTTGTTAGCCTACTACAAGGATCGTCACACCAAGTACTACATTCTCCTCCAACGACTAGGATTGGTCACACCAATTACAAATATCGATCATATCATCTCAGGTGATTACTTAAGATTGGTTTCACTAATAAAAGTCATACCGATACATAAGTCGCATTGTGATTAGTTTTACCAAGAACATAAACAAGTTATGAGCGGTTATACTAAACACACATATTGGTAATCCAAAGATTTGCAATGAATAACAATACCAATAAGCCTAGTGATTTCCTTTCGATTCACAAAACAAGTTTATGATTGTACTTCCTTTAAACGAATGTAAAACATTGTTTTTAGGACGAAATCTTCACCCATACCCATACATAATCACAATAACATTCATACGATTATGTCGATGTCTTATATACGAAGTTCAAAAGATAGGCGTTATACTTCGTATTATAATTCCTTAATACTACGTCTAAATAGAGTATAATCATTCACACCTTCGCAGCTATGTTTTCAATATAGCATTTAATTTGAAAGATACGTTAGGAATGAAACAGCTAAGTCAAAATATTACTAACCTCATGATACATGTGTATCTTCCTCTCTCATGTGGAACTAGTGATCCTCAAGAAGGATTGAAGATAGAATTATAATTTAAAGAAGGAATATTGATTTTTAGGCAGATTTTAGATAAGGAATATACCTATACAAGGTAATATTTCTAAGATAAGGAAATATACCTAGAAAGGAATATTTCCTAGACAAGGTAATATTTCTAGATATGGAAAATATATACTTAGAAAAGGAATTATTCCTAGATAAGGATATTCCTAGACAAGGTAATATTCCTAGATAAGGAAATATACCTAGAGAATGAATTATTCCTAGATAAGGAAATAGATTCCTATAAGGTTTGGGAAACCGTTAAAACTATAAATAGAGATGTTTAGCTCATAGCTAAGATATCTAGAGTGTGGTTTGTGATACAGACACACCTAGATCAGAGAGAGAAGTTTGTGAGGCAATTAATTATTGTAAAAGCAAGCTTAGCAAAATAGTTAAATATTATTTACTGTTTAGAGAGATTGTGAGCGTAACAAAGAGAGAATTGTAATAGTTTTCTTGTTCATAATCTAGAGAAGATATATTTCTTCGTATTTGGTTTCTAGTGTTCTATTTTCTAGTTTTCGTCTATTATTATTCTGAATTCCGCTCTATAATAATTAGTCACCAAGGTACAGAGATCAACACGTATCAAGTTGGTATCAGAGCAAGGTTCGTTCTTTTAGGGAAGATTCTTGTGGTTTATGGTTTTCACTAGGTCTCTCTACATAAAACTTGGTGAGGTGCTCGAGAAGCTAGAAGACGTTAGGAGAACAAGGGAATCAAAGATGGGAAAGTCAGCTTGATGATCCTAGGCATAGGGAACCACAAACGGTGGGAAGAAAAGGTGGCTGAGTTACAAAAAGACACGCACTCGGTTCAAGTTACCCTTTAAGGAATCGAATAAAGGTATTCATTCTCATACACCCAAGGTATTAAGAAAAAGACTACGCCTCCATCTCGGTGTTTAAAGAAGAAGAAGAAGAACCGCTCAAAGAAGATTGCATCATGGAACGAAGAGCGACTAAGACAAGACGAAGAGATATGAAAGCTTTTCAAATTAGACGTCAAGGTCCAAGGTCCAAGAAAGAGAGATGGTTCAGCCAGGTGAAAGGGAACCTCGAGTTCCCTAACTTCCAAATCTAACTTTCACAGGAGTTCAAGTTCTTGAGTGGGGGCGCATGATACATGTGTATTTTCCTCTCTCCGGAACTAGTGATCCTCAAGAAGGATTGAGGATAGAATTATAATTTAAAGAAGGAATACTGATTTTTAGCAAGATTGTTAGATAAGGAATATACCTATACAAGGTAATATTCTTATATAAGGAAATATACCTAGAAAGGAATATTTCCTAGATAAGGTAATATTTCTAGATATGGAAATATATACTTAGAAAAGGAATTATTCCTAGATAAGGGGATATTTTAGACAAGGTAATATTCCTCAGATAAGGAAATATACCTAGAGAAGGAATTATTCCTAGATAAGGAAATATATTCTTATAAGGTTTGGGAAACCGTTAAACTATAACAAAGATGTTTAGCTCATAGCTAAGACATATAGAGTGTGGTTTGTGATACGTATGGGACACCTAGATCAGAGAGAGAAGTTTGTGAGGCAATTAATTATTGTAAAACCAAGCTTAGAAAATAGTTAAATATTATTTATCAGAGAGATTGTGAGCGTAACAAAGAGAGAATTGTAATAGTTTTTTTTTCATAATCTAGAGAAGATATATTTCTTCGGATTTGGTTTCTTGTGTGTTCTGTTTTCTAGTTTTCGTCTATTATTATTCTGAATTCCGCCTCTATAATAATAGTCACCAAGGTACAAAGATCAACACGTATCACTCAAGAGGAAGGATGATGTCAGCTATTGTAGCTCTTTACTTCTTCACATTCTTCAATTCTTCGAGTAATACTTGTATGTCTCATATCCTAATAACTTTCTAGCTAACCTATACTAAGTTGACTCTAGTAAATAATCAAGCGACTATTTAAATGAGTTTTGGTTCACTAAAATATGACAATCAAACTTGACATACCAACGCTTGGTGGGTTCAACCGAGCTATGCTCTAACAATCTCTCCCTTTGTCAATTCTAGTGACAAAACTCTACATCATATGGATCAACAAATTACAAGAATTCATTATACATACGCTGATTCCAAGTTTCAACAACACAATAACCGTAGACATTCAATCCACAAATGCCGTTTGACATTATAATAACAAAGCTAATACTCCCCTAAAGGTAAGATAGGTAGATTTTCAATCCGCACGTCTTTGTTATTCCCTTTGTAGTTAAGATAACCACAAGTATCAATATGATATGTTACTCCCCTTAGTCTATGCTTTACTCTCGTTAGATATAACGTTTAAGCACCATTGTCCTCTTTAGTGATACCAAATCATTTGTTTACTCCATATATTTCTTCCCTTTTGTCACAAATGACAAAGGTACGAGCAAATAAAGGTCAAACCGAAAGGATCTTACAAATATTAAAAGACTTTGCAACCTATAAGAGTTAAGCTCGAGGGTTCCACACACCATTTTAGATAACCAATATCGTCCCTTTGCTAAACCAATTGTACAAAAACAATCGCTTCATTCGATAAGACCAAAATAAAGATAACTTATTTTTCAATCAAGTTCTAATTATCCATATAACTTAGACCTTTCAATTTTGAACAAGACAAGTACTAGGTTAGTTAACTAGAAATTCTTGTTAAGGTATTCGATTAGACTTGAATAACCGAAACCTCCACTTTGATAAGTCTAACTAAGATAAACTTAGTTTCTCTTATCCGGAATAGAATTGGACTAAACAACTCATCCTGTAAACCTTTTCTTTCGTTAAGCCATAAATAATTCATACAAACCAACATAAATCAACTTGCATAATTATTCACCTCAACTGGAAGCAATTGAATCAACATAAGTATTAAAACACCGCAATTGCATCGAAATTTTGTAAGCCTAAATAATTGATACCACACAATAAAGCAAGATAACAATAGTTTTTCTTAACCGGAAACAATTGAATCATACACACATCATGTAATAAAACATCAATTGTACCGAAATTTTGTTAAGCAAAAGCAAAATATATATGAAATAAAATCAGGCTTTTCTTAAACAGGAAAATAATTAACTAACAACATTGTTACCTCAACTTCTCCAATATGTTTGCATCTTCTTCCAGGGAGAATTGATATCGAAATATCATTATGTTGTCATCCTTATGCAAAACAAAAGAATAACAACAACCAACCTTTACCAGAGAAAGGTTGAAAACCGGTTTTAACAATTGCAAGCAAAAGTTGAAAACCGTCGAAACACATATGTTTTTATGCTAAACCAAAACCGATTCAACATAGTACGACTTTTTCACATATTGTTTCTACCAGAACCCCTCATGATCCTTTGATAAAGCCTACCAACATGGGCTAGAACTTAATCCTACTACAAAAAGTCACCCAAACCATAAGGGTTCACAACATTATGAGATCGAATATCAAGGTAATAAAACCGAAATCAAACATCCCATAAACATTCATAGCAATAATAAAGCATTCAAGCACAGGCTATATAAATCAAAAACCATCACAAGAAAAATTATAAATCAAATAATTTTATTCATAATAGTTTTATTCATAATAGACCTAATACAATCATTGAAAGAAATCAAAAATTGATGTCTATTTTCCTTTGAACAAGAGTTTAAACTTATTCATCCTTGTTATCCTCAGTTTCCATGATTTCATCAAGGTTTTCTTCAAACATTTCAAGATTGTTAGAGTGAAAACTAATCATCTGAAGATCACGAAAATCTCTACAAGATGCCCAGCAAACAACATGAAAAATATTTTCCTTTCGGGCAACCGAAGATAATTCCTTCAGAAGTTCATTTCTTCCTATCAGTTCAAGAACTCCTTCACATAGGCTTATAGCCCTTACTTGAGTAAGAGATGGCATGATCTGATAAGAACACAAATCAGAACAGATCTCAAATCTTCCTTTATTAGAGGAATCCAAAACACTTTCCACTTCCTGGATACAATATTCTCCCACAAATTCACCGTATGATCTCTTATTCTCAGTGAAGAGAATTAAATGAATTTTTCTAGTCAATAGATCCTGAAATATACAGGAGTATATCAAATCAGATACAACATTCTTTAGGTCTTTTATTATTGGAAATCAAGAAAAATTCGAATAAGAATTCGGTTCTTATAAGATTTTAAACACTTATAAAAAGAAAACTTTTATACAAAGATTTTCAGTAATCCTTTTCAAAAGGAAATAATTAGAATTACCCATTTTAAACAAATTTCTACAAACACGGAAGTGTATGGGTACAGAGAAATTCGTTCAAAAGAAACAGTGTATTATTTTGACTGTTCTTTCTCTTCCACACCTTGAGAAATGATATGTCATCATAATCAAAAAATGATTCAGAGTTTATTCCTTTAAGAGGATGAAAGATAGGGCTTGCTCGTTTGAAATCATTTTTCTTATGCCCCTTTCTACATGATTTTGGTATATACCGAGTAGACCAAGAATCAGTATATCTGTTGGTTAAGAGTCTAGGAATAATGTTTATTTTTCCCAACTCTCTTGAAACAAAATGGAGAGCATTTTGCATTTTATGAATCTTGCACATCTTCTGAACATGTTTTTTACTACCACAAGAATAATAACATTTTGTATTATAAGAGTTATAATGTTGGTCGTTACCTGTTTGTGCAAGATTGTTGAGAACTCCTTTGTTTTTCTCTACTCTTTGTGGCTTTGATTTCTTCCTTTCTTCATGAGATTTCTTAACATCAATTGATTCTTTGTCCCTACCAGTTTCTCCATTGCTATGTTCAACATTTTCTTTTAGAAAATCTCCTGTTTGAGTACACACAGATTTGACAAACTTTTTTTCACAGTTGGTAATAGTACTACTACTACCTTCATATCCTAAACTGCGTGTGTCACCATGACTTCTGCCTATTTCCAACAAGGAAGATAAGTTGGTTGATCTCTCATTAAGTTTTCTTAGCAAGGATATTTCCTCTTTTAATGAAGTATTTTCATCAAGAGTAGAGTTAAGAGTTTCCTCTAAACATTTTATGTTTGAAAGAAGACCTTTTTGTTTTTCCTTGAAGTACTCTTGTTGAGAGTTCATTTTTAGTTTAGAGTCATCAAGCTCTTTTTCCAGAAGACACATTATTTCTTGAGATTTTTCCAGACATTTTTCACAAGTCTCTACATGATGACGTTCAATATTCATCCTTTTTTCGTAGTCACGAACTTGTTGTGTGATTTTTTTCTTTTAGCAATTTATGCTCTTCATAGAGATTTTCAAACTTTAAAGTTAAATCTCGTTCTCTTTCAAGTGTTGAAAGAAGTTCATTAGAGCAGAAAATAAATTGTTTACTTAATTCCTATAGTTCAGAAGTTTTCACACTTGATCTTTCATTAGAAATCTCAAGAATAGAACTCAAAAATGTCTCATTAGAGATCTCATCAATTGAGCAACCCGAGATTGAAGAACAATCTCCTTGTGAGCACATATCTTGTGATACGTTAATTGACCCCTTCTTTAGTTTGCGCTCTCGCTTAACTTTGCTTTGGCCCATATCTTATAGGTTGGATCGCACCAAACACGGATTGTTAGATCTTTTCGTGTTTGCCTGCTCTGATACCAATTGAAAAGGCGAGGGTACCCAAATATACCTCAAGCTAAAACTTTTCCTACCTATAAGTCCTTTCTCCGAAAGTGATTGTCTATGGACTGAGTCGAGACAATACAACTAATCGGTTCACACTTCGTGTGATCGTCTATGGATACGAGATCGAGACAATACAACAACGAAGTATGTTTACTTGATACAAAGGTTCGGACTTAACCAAACACAATAGGATTGCTTATCAAGTAAATAGGAATTAACGTTTGTGTAATTTACTTTAATTATAATAAAACAATTATAATACGGAAATATAAAGTAAATGACACAGCAAGATTTTGTTAACGAGGAAACCGCAAATGCAGAAAAATCCCGGGACCTTGTCAAGAATTGAATACTCTCAGGATTAAGCTGCTACATGATAAGCACGTAGATGCTATATTTTATACCCACATTTATATTAGATAGGACTCGATATTTTGCCTAATAATACTATTTAAGTGCTTTTGCAGAAAGTACAGTAAAATCAGGTCTTCCCAGAAATAACTAGCTAACTTGGGAGTTATAATGGCGTTTGTGACTAAAAGCTCTCGTGTCCTTATCACTGGCACCAAAATGGAACTTCAATTAACTGTGACTGCCAAGTAAACAAAGCCGGTTTCCGCACCAATCACCATTTCATGTCCAGAAACCAAACGTGAGGCTAAGGAGTTGTTGCTTTGTACAAGCAAGCATGTGAAACTCCACTAAACGCGAGATGTTGAAGTTCTGAGCACATTTGTGCACTTCTTGACAAAAGAGAGTTCATACTATTGGGGCGTACACTAAAGGTGTCTAAGCCCTTTATTCTTATCACTTGAATACGACAGCAACAATGCCAAAGAGAATTTGCTCAAAAATGGTGTTGGTAGTTGTCGACGACAGTTGCATAAAGTGAACTGCAGTTGCTGGTAGTTGGTGTTGGCTATACTGGTTGTCTGTGGGGTTTTTAATGGCACTGAAACTTGCAAGTAAAAACATAAGAAGCTGAGATGAACGGTGTTGGCTGACGATGGCAGTGATGGTTTTGACTGAACGGTGGAGGAAAGAGCTTGGCTGGAAGTAGAAACCGGAGTTGCTGCCGGATTTAGGGAGTACTCGGACTTTGAAGGGTCTGAACTTGGAAAATTGGAGTAGTATTGGACTGGGCCTTGGGCAGTTAACTGCTAGGTCTTGTATCTCCCGCAACAGCCCCTTTATAAGAAGATAATCGAGAAGAATAGGTTGGAGGCGCGGCTACACAGCCGAACACAGAGAATAGGTTTTCATTTTAGAGTTTTGGTGGCCGCGTATTGGAGCCATTCAGCCAATTGCAGAGCATAGCAACGAGAAGAGAGGACGACGATTGGGTTTAATCTCTCTATCTTGTCTTATTTATTTTGATGGATTTTGAGAAATCCATTGCCATGTCTTGCTAGACTCTTTGTAACTAGGGTTTAACGTATGAAACCACTTTGGGGTATTAGGCTACTTTGAATAAATTATATAGCAATAGACCATTATGAATTGGATATGATTAATTCTTAATATTGTTTATCGAGTTATCAAAATATAAGTTGTTGCTTCACCGGTTTTGTATAACCTTTGTGCATAATTGTTAGAACCACAAATATATTTGTCTACTTATTTGATATTTCATGCATTGGGGTTAATTCCTTTGATGGGGTATGCTTAGAATAGTCAGATATTTTTGGTGAACCTAAATTTAGTTTCGTATGATTTTCTCGCTGATGCAATTTGATGCTACATACTTTGGTTTAATCTTTTGATGTGCCATGCTTAGGGTATACCAGCGATATTTGTGACTCTAATACATATAATAGGTGATGTCGATAGAACGAACAATAAATAAATATTAATGAATTATGTTTCATTTCAGTAATTAAATAGGTAGAGTGGTGGATACGATAAACTCTGGTTACCGAATTTCCTCATTGAATTTATTTTGTTAATTTAATTTTATTATTTCATTTTCATTTCTAAAAATGCAAAAAACATCATTGCTGGTTAATTGTTTGAGAATATTGATTATTGGTATTTCTACCGCTCCATGTGGGTTCGACCCGTGCTTGCCTCTGTCTACAAGTTAGACACCGTGCGATTGCAGTTATTACATATAGGGTATTCCCATATCCTATCACTACACAAAATTAAACCTAACTTCGTATAGTTGAGACCAAGCAACTAAACCTATAGTTCACCTAGTTCCGTTTGTATTCCCACGCCTCCAACTTATGAATAACTCACGTACTTGGAACAATTCCTTTGGTTCGTATTCCAAACAGTAAAGGAACAACAAATCTGTTTGGTATCAACTCTTTTCAACCAAGTGATGTGAGTTCGACAAAGGCTCTTTTGTTTATCTCAATAAACTCCTTCGTCAAGTTCTTAGATCTATCTTATTCTCAACTACCGAAGTAATTGTTAAGATTTTACAATCAATACTTTTAATCATAAAGAATTGTATTGATGCCGATCTACACAACTAATCAATCCAATCTACCACAAGGATAAACTGATTATAGTTGGATCCTCTTATACCGAAACAAGTATTGTGCACACCAAAGATTATGAACCCCAAATCAGAAATCTTCAATATCTTCTTTGTCTTTAATTCTTCTTAGATCTTCAATAAACACCTGAACACAACAACTTGAATCTCTTGTGATCAATCACGCACAAAACGGAGTCTGTTAACAATGGATTATCACAAGATCGTCTTTAGCACTAACAATAGTCTAAAGATCCATATCGAAACTTTGATCTAGTTTGAGTGAATCATATATCAGAAGAGAAGATTCTCAAGCATAAACAAACTAGGTGCAATCAAAGTTCAACCATCGTTAGTCAATCAAATCAATCAAAAATACAAGATAAACCGCAATTATCTAGTTTCCCACCAACGGTACTCGTAGAGCTTCTCAATCCCAAAGAAGACTTTAAACTGAGCGACCGTAAGAGATTTCGCCTAATTAGGTTACTCTCCTCTCCGAATAGGCGGCTACACTAGTAACAACACAACCGAGGAATTTTGCTATCACGAAGGATTAGTTAGCTAGAAATGCAAACTTCAAGTATTTATAGACAAGGAAGTTTGGACACCAAGGAATTTCCAAAATCGAAAATATTCTCAAAGATATTCAATATATTCCAAATTCGGTTTCCATAATTCCTGGAAATGCTCTGTCCAAAATAATGACCGAAAATCTCTTTGGAAAATCTCAACTAGTAAATGCACATTACTAATTCTTATTTTCCTAAAATAAAATTAGCAACCTTAAATAAAAGATTCTTAACTTATTTATATTTCGATCCTGGGATTTTCTTCCTGTAGCTATTAAGGAATAACTTTGAACAATAAAAGATAAACATTACTGTACGTGTTCAAAGTATGCCGACATCCTTACTTTGTAAGTCCTCTTTCATACTTACAACCTTGAAACCGATTTTCCACACTTCCAAACAAGTTTAGAATTGGTTCATCTGACTTTCAAGAACTATGCGATTGATTAAGAAACACTCAATCACAAATCATGGGTTTAACGGTTATACCAAGACAAGTTTCGGTTCTACCTCCATGTGAGTATTGTGCATAGTCACACTAGCTTTCCAAAATTATGTTGACTAGGTACTAGGATCGGTTCCCCACATATATATGGTATCTAACTTATATGAGTTGCACATGTCCATAGGATCGGTTTCCCTTTGCCTAAAAACGTGTTGCACATGTTCATAGGATCGGTTCCCTATTCTGCTATGAACCTTGATGCACCTCATACAAGAATCGATTCCCCTTTGTGATGTGTTGCACCTCTTCATAGGATCGGTTCCCCTTTATCCAGATTCGGTTCAACAAAACACAAACTCGATCATACCATCTCAGGTGATTACTTAAGATCGGTTTCACTAATAAAAGTCATACCAATACATAAGTCAGACCTTTGTGAATAGTTTTACCAAGTGTTGATGGTGGATTTTAGTTCAGAGCTAAAATTGTGAAACCAAATTTATGCGCTGACATCCTGCAAAGGATAGCCACTGATAAAGTGATGAATACTTCTTCACTTTACTAATTCACCTAGAATGGAGCATGTGGCAACAATCCCAGTATTCTGTGAATTAAATACACGAAATTCATCCAGGTTGGAGCATGTAGTAACAATCCCATATACCCTATGAATTTACAGCATTATTAATTAATGCATGACCAGCCTTGTAATCATTACCGGTGCGACATGAGGACTGAGTGTTGTTCTCAGCAGAGCAACACGAACCTCCAAGCATTAATAATGAAGCACGTACAAAATACCCGTACAGGCTACAACTCTTGGTGTGTTATACTAGCCTGATTGAGCATACATCTCTCGGTGTGTTATACTAGCCCGATTGAGCATATTTGAATCTGGACTGTCCATATCAGTCTCAGAAACGATCACGGCCATCCAACTTTACCAGCATGATTGGATGGCTTAGATTGAATCCATGACCCCAAGCAGGTATTGGAATATTCACTACCGACCCAACGCGGGCCCCGTATGGTCGGCCTCCCCAAAAGGGTGGCATAGCTTTCCAAACCATCTAAGCAAAGCAGTATGGACGAAAAACCCTAAATTAGGGTTTGTGGCACATTACATGTGTCGCAAAACAGTCTCAACCATCCATCTTCACAGGCATAGATGGAGGGTGTAGATGTAGATTCAAAGGGCCCAGAGCATGTCAACACGCTCACTGTAAGCCCGCCTACACACATGACCGATCGGTCAGGACCAACCATGGATGGTCATTCCAGATCGTGCGCCCAAAGTGGGCATGCCACACGGCCGGCAAAACCCTAATTAGGGTTTGCATTGATCGCAAACGTCCGTTTTCTCCTGATCGAATGGAGGGTTTAGGATTCGACTGAGCAGGTCCAGTGAGCATCAACATGATCAACATGGACCCATCTATCTCTACACCCGATCGGCCAAGGCATACCATGCCCGGGTCGTTCCACCCGCACGCCCAAACTGGCGTGGTCACACTTCCCAATCGCAAACTGATCTCGACCACTCAACTTCGCCGGACGAATTGAGTGGCTTAGATCACGTTTTTATGGAAAAATAAGGTATATGCATGTACACCAGCCTGCCACCTACACGCCGAACCAATCGGCCGGGACCGACCGAGCTTGGTTGTCCCGAAACGCGAGCCTGAAGAAGGCATGACGCGCGACATTTGGGGCACCGAACTTCTGTCGTAAATCAATCCTGACCGCTCCTCTTTGCCGGACAAATTGAGCGGTCCAGATCACACTTTCACGGGACAATGAGGTATGGGCATGTATACCGGCATGCCGTCTACACGCATGCCCGATCGGCCATGCCAAAATCGTGTCCCAAGCTTGAATTCGACCAAGCTGAAAAGTGGTGCTTGCGCACCTCTTCTAAAACCCTAATTCCACTAACGGTCGCAGATGAGTGTCTCAAAGATCATCTCGTCCGTCCAACTTCACCGGCTTAGTTATACATCCCTGGTCAGGAGTTAATTGGTCAGTGAGGCATCATGGTGATCACCACCCGTCACTCTACCACACCATGTGGTCGGCCAAGGGAGGACTTGCTTGCGCAACCTGCAAACCATCACATGAAGTAAATTTGGACATGAGGCTATTTTGAGACGCTCAAACAGCGATGCTTCATACATGCTGAATATACTCGATGCGTGCATAGAATACACACGATACTTCACAAGTATCGACTTCCTAAATAACTTAGTTATTTAATCTAGCATTACATGCTACTTTCGCGTGGGTCCCACGATCCACACACTCGAGACATCAATCATGTCACTGGCGGGGATACATACTGGGGTATTGGTCTGGCGGTTTACAGCGTGCAGCGCGCAATACGCCATCACAAGAACGTGTCAGGAAGTCATGGACGGTTAGTGATGATGGGAGAAGTGGGCAAGACTGGTCGTGTGCCATTAACACACGACTCCACTACTCCATCACTCCACTTTCTCCACTTCCCACGAGATATGAGGGTTAGGCTTTAAAGACTTGTATAAATAGGTTCTCCTTTCTATTTTCTAAACAGGAACAAGGCAAGACAAGACAACAGAGGCAAGTGTTGATACAATCGTATTCAAACACCGGAACTGATAGCTTACATCCTGCAAGCCAGTTCAGCTTTCTGATACAAGTCATACATAGCCAACACCTTCACAATCTCAACACCTTCTTCGCTTTCCTCCCTAAGATCAACCCCATCTCCTTCACTTTGTGACCGAAACAAGTCTGGAACGGCCATTTCTTGGTTTAGGCCAGATTTGCACAGATTGATTTCTCGAATCTACAAGCACTCCTGTGTAGTGTATTTGTTTAGGGTTTAGATTCATTTCTCATCCACACACCCCAAATTACCAAAACCGGCAGTAATAGTTTTCACCCATAAACACCAAGAACACAAACAATTCGTTAGCGGTTATACTAAATCACACATATTGGATGTTCACAAGATATGCAATGAATAACAATCCCAATAATGCCTGGCGATTTCCTTTTCAATTCATAAACAAGTTTATGAACTTACTTCCTTAAAACACATGTAAAACATTGTTTCCTAGGATGAAATCCTCACCTCATATCCATACATAATCACAATAGCATTTAAACGATTATGTCGATGTCTTATCTACAAAGTTTAATGGTTAAGCAATAAACTTCATATTGTATTCCTTAATACTATGTCTATCTAGAGTGTTCGTGCTTCGCAGTTTTGTTTTCAATATGCATGACTTGAAAGATACGTTAGGGAATGAAACAGTTCAAGTCAAATATCACTAACCTCAAGTGGAAGGATGATGTTGTCGTTGTAGCTTCTTACTTCTTCACTTCTTCAAGTCTTCGCAATACTTGTAATGTCTCATATCCTAATACTTTCAAGCTAACCTATACGAAGTTGACTCTAGTACATAATCAAGCGACTCTTAAAATGAGTTTTGATTCACTAAAATATGACAACCAAACTTGACATACCAACGCTTGGTGGGTTCAACCGATCTATGCTCTAACAGATAGTTACAGCGGCTACAACCAGATCAAGATATATGAGCATGATGCTAACAAGACTGCGCCCCGAACGCCCATTGGGAATTTTCATTACATGATGATTCCTTTTGGATTAAAGAATGCAAGTACTACCTATCAACGAGCGATGACCGCTATCTTTCATGATATGATGCATAAACAAGTAGAAGACTATGTTGACGATGTGGTAGTTAAATCAAAAACTCGATCATCCCATCTAGATGTTTTGATACAAGTCTTCGATAGATGCAAAGAATACAAATTGAAGATAAATCCCATGAACTGTGCATTTGGCGTTTCTTATGGGAAGTTTTTAGGGTTCCGGGTTACGGCCAAATGAATCAAAGTCGACCCAGACAAGACCAAAGATATTACCACCATGCCTCCTCCACGTACTGTGAAAGAGCTTCAGAGCTTTATGGGAAAGGTAAACTACATTCGACGTTTCAAACCTGGATTGGCTCAGCTTGTCGTTTCATTCATCCCTCTACTGAAGAAAGGAGCAAATTTTGCATGGAGGACTATCCAACAAGATGCATTTCAAAGGATCCAGCAGATACTATTATCACCCACTGTCATGAAATCCCCGGTACAAGGACGACCATTGATACTTTACACGGACTGTAGTGATGTTGCTATTGGGGCTCTTCTCGCTCAAGAGGACGAAGAAGGTGTCGAGCATCCGATATACTATTTTAGCTGTACAATGAGAGATGTAGAACTGCGGTACCCTAAAGCCGAAAGAGCATGCTTAACATTGGTTCATGTGATTCATAAATTCAGACATTATTTGTTGTCCAACAGAGTCATACTTGTCGCTAAAGCTGATCCTGTAAAATTCTTACTGTCAAAATCGGCTTTGATAGGCAGACCTGCAAAATGGTTACTACAAATGTCAGAGTTTGACATAACATGTGTCTCATCCAAAGCAATCAAAGGCCAAGTAGTTGCAGACTTGCTCGATGCCTTTCCAGGGGAAGATATCACAATGCTACATGAAGATATGCCAGGTGAGTTTCCAGTAATTTCAGTTATCAAAGAGTAAACATGGTTGTTATACTTTGATGGATCAGTCACTCCTAGCAATGATACTGGTGGAGCGGGCTTCGTGTTAGTATCCCCATCCGGTGAAGTCTTCTCGCATTCGTTCAAGTTAGATTTCCACTGCACCAACAATTCAGTGGAATATGACGCCTTCTTGCTGGGATTATCTTTGGACAAGCAAGCAGGAGGAAAGCATATGGTGATAAGAGGGGACTCAAAGTTGTTAGTCAATTAGATGAATGGTGTGTACTCTCTCAAAGAAGCGACACTTGCTCCATTCAGAACCGAAGCACAACGTCTATTAGCTTATTTTTCCGAGGCAACGATCGTCCATACCGGTCGTACAAACAACATACATGCTGACTTTTTAGCAACTCTTGCATCCAAACTGCAATTTGAAGGGTCAGAGAATTCCATCACCGTACAAAGGCGTTATGTGTCATCAACCTGGCTCACTCAAGTTGAGGATGCTCAAACGAGCGACTGGCGAACACCTATCGTTCATGAATTGAGCAGTTCTCTTACAAAAGGGAAAATTATCCTCAAGGAATTGAAGCACTTTTTTCTACTACACGAACCGTTATATTATCGCAATCCTGATGGATCTTTGTCACGATGTCGTGGAGATGATGAAGTGAGCGAGAAACTCAAGCGCATACACGAGGAAGTATGCGGACAAAAGCTGGTGTTTACACTTTACAGGAGGCTCCAAAGGCTCGGGTACTATTGGCCCTCCATGGAAGCTCAGTCAAGAATGTTGCAAGGATCTTGTCCCAATTGTCAGACAGCGCCTTATAATTTAGAAGCTCTAACAGTTCATCATACTGGGACTGGAGAGAACCTTACATCAAATACCTGCACGACAATTATTTGCCGTCACAGAAGAAATAAGTAATCAAACTTACCCAGAGGGCCAAATGGTTTGTCTATCTGGAAGGGATTTTGTATCGCAAAAGCTTTGGTGGGAACCTGCTGAGATGTTTGGACGAGCATGAAATCCCAACAATCCTGAAAGAAATGCATGAAGGAGAACATCAAGAAAAGAGGAAATTATTTTTCCGGATCCACGAGAAATATTATTGGCCGACCATGGAAGATGATGCAACTTCTTACGTTCACAAATGCCATCAGTGCCAGATCCACATTCACACTCCTTGTATCCTATAACATCATCACAACAACTAAGTATTTCACCAAATGGGTTGAAGCTATCCCTCTTCGAAGCACCATTGGAGTCATGATTGCATCCTTTATCAAGGAATACATCATATGTAGATTCACCTTTCCTAAACATATCATCACAGATAATAGAACTCCTTTTGCCAACAGACATGTGGAAGGCTTACTTGAAGAATATGGTATCAAACAGATTTTTTCTACACCGTACTATCCTCAAGGAAACGGACATGCAGAGAGTACCAACAAGACTTTGATCCGGATTCTCAGTCGAACAGTTCATGATAATCCTCGAACGTGGCATGAACAACTACCTATGGCTCCGTGGGCCTACATAACCGCACCAAGAAGCTCAATTGGAACTTCACCTTATTCCCTTGTTTACGGTGCTGATGTTATTCTCCCAGCCGAGATCAAAATCCCTTCTGCAAGGGTTGCAACATCCAGTGGAGTGCAATGGGACGAAGTCGAAGTGTCTAAATCAAGGATTGATGAATTGGAAATGCTCGAGTCAAGGAGGGCCAAGGTGGAAAAATATGTGGAAGCTTACCAACAAAGGATCTCCAGGGCATACAACAAAATGGTAAGACCTCGTACATTCCAAGTAGGAGATTTGGTTCTAAAAACAGCAAAGCATATTCAGCAAGACATGTCTGCTCCCAAGTTCTCTCCGAAATAGGAAGGGCCATACGTAATCATCAAGGTAGTATACAGTGGATATTACAAAATCTTGGCTGTTAATGGAGGAGTGGAAGGAAACATAATCAACGACAAGTGGCTCAAATAGTATTATGCTTGAATGATCAGTAAACAAACTTTAATTTTAAAATGTAATTTTTATTCCTTCAAAGAGTATGTAATATGCTCATTCGTTCAGAATTCAAAATAGATTTCATTAATCTAACAAAAAAAGTTCCTTCGTCAATCAATCATCATACCTTATTCAAAAAACAAATCTCAAATGCTCACTCAGAGCAAACCATCCAACAACAATTAATTTTTACTGAAGTTCATTTCAAGCCTCTTTTGAAAGTTCTCAGTTTTCACTCTCAAGTCCTGGATAGCTTTCTCAACCCTTGCCGACTCCAGTGCGAGCATTTTCTCTTCTTCCATGATAGCAGTTGAAGCATAAATCATATTAGCAGCAACAACAGCTCCATCAATCTTAATGACCTCAAGACGACAACGGATCCATCTTACTTTGAATCTCAAAGTCTCACAATTCGAGATCATGTCATCCCATCGATTAAGCTCTTTGTTCTCGACATCACATAAGTTCTTCTTGTTCATCTCATTGATGATCGGCAACAGCCCAGCAACAGTAGTCAGAAGAGTTGGCATAAAATTCCTTCACACTTCGGTAGTGGCAATATGCCCGTACTTCCTCCAGATCCTGGTATAGAAGGATGCGTAACATGATGTTGATTTTATATGACCAAATTAACGATTAAATAAAACCTAGTTATATCCGCAAGTGCACGGGTCAATTGTAGTATCGATAGCAAATGCGGGTCGTTCCCACGAGGAGTGTGAAAATACTTCTACTAACTAATACCAAGAATTGAATAATCGAATTAATAATGTTTTAATAATTTTCAGAAACTCGAAACAAAATCAAATAATAATAATTCTAACAATAAACAAAATGGAAATGGGTTATTAGGATTTTCGGTTTCCACCAATTAATTATGCAAACTCTACTAAACATTAAATATATATTCCATGCATTTTCAAATATTGTTTCTTCGTTGTAATTTTCTTCGCTTCATGGTTAGTGATTCGAAAGCATTACCTATCTATCCTTGCATACCACGTCTAGGGATTTAACCGAAGCACGAAATATCAATTCAAAAGCATAAATAATCAAGAAAATGACATGAGCAATTAAATACCAAGCTATGTGAAGAAAAACTATTAATCAATCAAATCATTATTAAGCATATATCAATGTAGAGTCTTCATAATTAATTGATTTCTACCTAAACCCTAACAAACAATCTAGCAAATCATGAGAAAAGGAAATCAAAACAGCAAAAACCCCATTCTCCCTAAACGGCCGTAGCCGCCCCCATTTATCTTGGTTCGTCACTGCCTCCCTCTTATGGTTCCTCCCCTTCACACATATTAAAGTGTACATGAGAATAACATATTCTTTCCTTATCAATTTTTTGCATGTGGATAATTAAAGTAAGAAGTATAATTCTTTCTCCAATCACAATTAATCTCCCTCGCATGTATCTTTAACCCCCAACCAAAATGCATGTTCACAATCTCATGCCCACGTTTAATATAATTCACTCCCACTAATAATGGTAAGTAAAATAATATTACTTCATTACTTTATTTTCTTCCATTTTCCATAATACCACTTCATTTCTTTATTTTCTTTCCTTTTCCGAGTGAGAGTTGCATGCATGTGGATCCCATAATACTTCATGAATATATTGTCATGCCATACACCATCTTGCAAAAATCTTTTCACATTGAATATTGATTCCCTCTTGACAATCACAATATTCTCTCATTAATAAATTAACACCAATTAATTATCCCCATATATTTTTCTTCTGCATGTCATTACCCGATGGAGGTGTGCCACTAAGGAAACAATCTTGGATATTGAATTTGGAAGTGTAGCAGGTGCTTCAAGAATTAATGCGGCTACCTTTGGAAACTCAATTTTGTTCATGTTATACGTAAATTTACGCCAACACCGTTTTATCATTGTGGTTGATGATACATGGAGATACAGAGGCCAACAACCTTTCTTGATATATAGAAATACTGTGCCAGCCCATTTCATTGTCATTGATATATGGAGATACCAAAGCCAAAGATAATAAGTGTTCTTTGATATATAAAAATACCAGAGCCAACATAATAAGTGATCTTGATATATAGAAATACCGAGTGCAAGCATATTTGATCATTGTGGTTGTTTGATACATGGAGATACCAGGCCAACCACATTTTGCCATTTTCGTCGCAAAAAGTCTCACATTTTGCTGTTTATTCGTTGGATGATCGAATTCACTTGTACTTTCTGCAAAAGCACTAAAATAGTATTAGTAACTAAAATATTGTGTCCTAGTGTTGATGGTGGATTTTCGTTTAAGGTTAAATTTGTAAAAAACCATAAAAATCATGCGCTGACATCTTGTAAAAGATAAAGCCATTTATAAGTGTTGGATACTCCCTCACTTAATTCACCAAGAATGGAGCATGTAGCAACAATCCCATTCTCGTGAATACATGAAATTCCTCCAGGTTGGAGCATGTAGCAACAATCCCTTCCCGTGAATTTCATATCGGCCTTGTATTTCAAAGTACTCGTTATCGGTGTGGCATGACGATCGAGTGTTACTCTTACTGAGTAACACGAACCTCCAAGCACTATAATGAAACCATGTACGAAATACCCGTACAGCCGATTCTCGGTGTGTTATACTAGCCCGAGCCCTTTCGGTGTGTTATACTAGCCCGATTGAGCCCTCTCGGTGTGTTATACTAGCCCGATTGAGCATCCGGACCGACCGTGTATCGGTCCGGATATGATCTGATCGCAGTCATCCAACTCCACAAGCATGATTGGATGACCCTAGATCAATTCCATTACCCCCAAGCAGGTATGGAATACCCACGGCCGACCCCGCATGGTCAGCCATTGGCCGTTGCTTGCCAAAAGACGTTCATACCAAGCATTATGGACGGAAAACCCTAAATAAGGGTTTGCGGCATATTACATGTGTCGCAAAATAATCTCAACCATCCATCTTCGCAGGTATAGATGGAGGGTGTATATGTAGACTCAAAGGGCCCAGAGCATGTCAACACGATCACCGTGGGCCCGCCTAAACACTTGACCAATCGGTCAAGACCAACAATGTTTGGCCGTGACAGAATCGTCACCCAAACAAGAAGTGGCGCACGGCTTTTGAAAGCCAAAATTAGGGTTTTAAATCATCACGCGCGTCCATCTTCTCCGGCACGAATGGAGGGTCACAGATTAGATTAAGCAAGGGCCGGTCATACACAGCATGACCACCATGCGCCCATCTACCTCCTCATGCGAACGGCCAAGGCATCCCATGCCCGGCTAATCCAAAACGCCCGCCCAAACATGCGTGGTTACACTTCCCAAATTGCAAACTGATCACGACCACTCAACTTCACCGGATGATTTGAATGGCTTAGATCACGTTTTCATGGGATAGTCGAGTATAGGTGTGAACACCAGCCTACCACCTACACACTTTGGTATGATCGACCAAGACCGATCAAGATGAGTCGTCTTGGAGCGTGCGCCCAAACCCGGGGATGCCATGCGGTTTCCAACTCCTTTGCGGCAATGGATTTGCCGCAAACCGATCTCAACCACTCAACTTTGCCGGTCAATTTGAGTGGCCTAGATCGCTCCTTCTTGGGAAAGTGAAATATGGACGTGCACACCGGCATGCTGTCTACACACATGCCCGGTCGGTCCTCTCCAAAGCCCTTCCCATGCTTGGTTTCGACCAAGCTGAAGAGTGATGCTTGCGCACCTCTTCCAAAAACCCTAATATTCATTAACGGTCGCAGATGAGTGTCTCAAAGATCATCTCATCCGTCCAACTTCACCAGCTTGGTTATACAACCCTGGTCAGGAGTTATTTAGTCAGTAAGGCGTCATTACCCATCACTTTACCACACCATAACGCAGTACCTGCTTAAAATACACATGATACTTCACAAGTATCGACTTTACGAATAACACGGTTATTCAATTCAAGATTACATGCTATCTTTCGTGGATCCACGATCCACACATTCCAGACATCAATCATGTCACAAATCGGGGGATACATGCGGGGGTATTGGTGGCGGTTTACGGCGTGCGGCGTGCAACGCGCCATCATAAGAACGTGTCGGGAAGTCATGGACGGTTAGAGATGAAGGAAAAGTGGGCAAGACCGGTCGACGCACAACTCCACTACTCCATCACTCCACTTCCTCCACTTCCCACGAGAGACGTGAATGAGGCTCAATGACTTGTATAAATAGGTTCTCCGCCCTATTTCAAACAACAACACAAGTTCGGACGAGAGAGAAAACCAAGTGTTAATACAAAAACGTATTCAAACACCTGGGGCTCGCTTGCATCAACCGCAAGCCTGCTCATCTTTTGTTATAAGTCATAAGCAAGGCAACACCTTCACAATCTCAACACCTTCTTCGCTTCCCTCCCTAAGATCAACCCCATCTCCTTCACTTTGTGACCGAAACAAGTCTGGAACGGCCATTTCTTGGTTTAGGCCGGACTTGCACAGATTGATCTCTCGAATCTACAAGCACTCACCGCGCAGTGTATTTGTTTAAAGGTTTAAATTCATTCCTCATCCACACCCCAAATTACCAAATTCTGCAGGAGTAGTTTTCACCCATAAACAATTGGCGACCACAGTGGGAGATTAATCTCTCGGTTGTAAAGTCAATTTCTTCAAAGATCGATTCAATTTCAACAATTTCAAAAAGGTAGATCTTAGAACCAATTCAATCAACAATTCATTTTCAAGATGGTGGAACTAAGGTCTGGATCAACAATCAATTCGGACGGAGCTAGCGTGGATAACACTCCCGGTGTTGACGTACCTATCAGTGGAGCTACCGTAGCCAACACATCTCGAGGAACCGTTACCTCTGTCACCAACACTAGCGGAGCCGGAGACATCCCAGTAGGTGTGACGCCTCCCATCACCAGAGCCAGAGCAGCCGCAAATCCTGGCATCTCTTCGAGCGTAACGCCTCCAGTGGTCACAAGGGCAACAACTTTCACTCCTCCATCAGGACGAGGAGCCGGAGGCACAAGAGGAGGACCACCGTCCATTACCGTTGCAGACTTTATGGAGAAACAAGAAGTTCTTGCTAAGACTCAAACAGATATGGCCGCAACTCAGAAGGAGGTACTTACTTTCCTCAAGACCTTGACTGAACCATTGCCGCAGGATTCACGTCAATCTTTGGAGCCAACAAGAGATGCCTTCAATTCACCTGGAGCAGGCGTTTCCACTCGGACAGAAGCTCGTATTGCCCCTGAATGTTCAAGAGAAAGGGACCAGACACCCAACTTCATCACACGTGAGGATCTAGAACGACTCCTTCAAAACCGAGGCAAAGGAAATCTGACGGATGCACACCAACACCAACCTCCATACCCTCAAGATATGCAACGAATCCCTCTTCCAAGAGGTTACACCTCTCCCAGTTCTCCCCTCTACGACGGTACTTGGTAATGCTCGTGAACATATCTCTCGGTTCTTGGAATCCTTGGGGAACATGAATACAATCATGTTCTGCGCCTGAAAGAATTCTCGAAATCACTTACGGTGAGGGCATACACCTGGTACAACAACATCGCGCCTAACAGCATATCCAACTGGAGCGAGATGGTCGGTGCTTTCTGAGAAAGTATTTCTTCGTGTCTGAACAAATCACCTTTTCAGATCTAGGAAGAATTCTTCAGCGGAACAACGAGCATCCTAACGACTTCGTCAAAAGATTCAGAACTCAAGAGCTGGATTGTCATGACTCGAACGTCACCAAACGACAATTGGTGGAGTTGTGCATCAACGGGATGATACCCATATACCGCGCTCTGTTAGAGAATCTGGGCTTTCAAACGTTCTCTGAACTCCACGAGGCCGCAAAACGTTCAAAGAACAATCGCACCTAAGCACTACTAGAAAGAACCGAGTTGTTCGAAGTGAAGATTCACGTGAAAGTCGAGGGAGCAGGCGCCTCACGAACAAGCAATACAACACCGGTCCTTCTGTGAGTGTAGTGGGTGGAGGAGAGAAAAGGAAAGCTCCAGTGACGGAACCACAAACCAAGCGGACATCCCCGGCACACAAGACATCGTCTCGAAAAGGAACAGACAAAACTCCTGTACAAAACACTAAAGACACAGGTTTTCCTTTTCCCATGAATGAAGTGATAGAACTCCTGGAAGCGTGGATCCAAGACGACGCCGTAAAGCTGCCCCTATCAGGCGTCCTCCGACCGAGGAAGAAATGGCGGATCCCGAGATATTGTTGCTACCACAGTTCGTCCATCATCCGACCAAAGATTGTAACCGGTTGAAACAAATATTCGGGGAAAAGGTAGAGACAGGGGGAACTCCAGCTTGGAAACGAAGGTGTTCATAGAGATCCTCTACCTATCAGGAACTGCATGATTTCTGGGGATTCTGTTCGCAAGACCGTACAATCCATGATGGAGCGCATATGTGAAATCTTGTACTTATCCAAAGGAAAACGTCAAGACATATTTACGGCCCTCAACCACTTGTGTCGGGTAGACGTTTGCATCCGTGAATGATCCGGGAACCCCAGTCTTTCCCGAAAGACATGAGCAATGGAAACGGGGACTCTAACCGTCACTCGTTTGAGAAACGTTGAGATCGACAGCATGTTGATTGATACGGCTTCCGAATTTAACATCTTTACTGTCAAGACCTTGAGAGCGGCAAATATTTCAAAGCAGGAAGCTACTCGTCACCCAACTGTGGTTAAAGATTCAGCAGGAGAGCTCAGAGATGCATATGGATACATCGATCTTGAAGTCAAATTGGGTGATGCCTCGATGCAAGCAAAGTTCTACATAGTCAAAGATCATCCCAACTACAACATGATCCTGAGACGCTCTTGGATGCATGACAACAAAGCGATACTAGGAGTCTGTCCTCTACCGGTTTCGATACCTGAAAGAATCTCCAACATGCCTTCTGGACCTCCTGATGACTGTCTATTGCCGCACCAGCAACTTACCAATGTGACACAACTTCCCGGAGAGAGCTTGTCAGCATACATTGAAAAGTTCCGATCTCAAGTAAGTCTCGTCACACAACCTTCCTTACAACCTACCGCCCTTCATTCTGACAAGTCCTGGGGACTGACTCCAACCAACGGACCAACCTCGAATAAGATATGTGAATGGGAAGCCGGCCCTTTCAAACGTTTTATCAAGAGTGTAGAGGCTGTCTTGGTTAAAGGCGATGAGAAGAATGTCCAAGTATCTGCACGTCCAAACCCGTTTGGAATTGGAGACCTGGTGACGAAGATGACTGCGTTCAATGTTGGGAGCATGACGGTGAAGATGACCACTCCACCCGACTCACCCACCGAGAGAGAAGATGAACCATACCGGTAGCGAGATGTTATCCTAGGCGGCTCTCGCAAACTCATCAACGCCGATAAACTAGATGGCACAACAGTTCACTCACGATGGCTCAAACCTTACCGAACTTAAGATACTGTGCTACCACTTTCCAGCATCCTCCACACCTTAAAACGCTGTGCTATATTTTTCCAGCGTGTTTCCTTTTATAGTTTCATGTCATATTTGTAATTCCTCCAGAAAATGATTGCAATACTTGCATTCATAGTTAGGGTTTCAATTGAAGCATTATTTTCATCTGAGAACCTCTTTACTCCTAAAAACACAAAGTCCCGAGTCAGCCTAAATCAACCTACTGGAACAAGAAAGGAAACCCTAAGCAAACATCTCACGGAAAGAAGGAAATAGAACGTGTGCACTAAAGGAAAATGATTTGAGCCATACGCCCCAACAAAGCCGGGAAGATCTTGCATCGGAGCACAGTCCGTAAATGTTCTGTCATGATAATTACTTCTTTTATCACTAAGGGTTACATGTGAAGGCGCACCCTTGCGCCGAGAAAGTTCGGTTGCGAGTCTTGACAAAGGATTATAAAAGAAAAACTTTATTCAAATAATCAAATGGAGGAAAAACCTTGAACCCGCCGCCACCGAGTACAAGGAAGATGTTCAAGCGTACAAAATAAGAAGAAAGAATAAAAGAGGTTTTAGCCGTCAAGAGGATCGACATCGCTCGCACCACTGTCGGGTTACGCTTCGGGCCGTCACTCTGTTGATGCTCCTCCCTTCGAATCTACCTCACTGCTTCATCAGACATCTCCGCAGCAGCAGCGCATTCCATTCCAACATCATCAGCGGGAGCATTAAAAAGCTCATCAACATTAGGAGCCGTCCCAATTGCTTTCAGGTTTTCAGGTTCCTCTGTGTCGGAGTCAAGAATTATCACACCGTCCTGAACCGGGTAATCACACTTGCCTTCATTCGGGGGTCGTTCATGCTCAACTCTCCGCCTCTTCAACCGCGCTGCAAATCTCTCTGCCCTTGCGCTTACTAGTGTCTGCAGCGTTTCCTCGCGCCTCCGCCGCTCCTCCATGTCAATTGCAGCTGAAAGTGCACAGATACGTCCTCTGACAATACGAAGGTGGGAGATAGACATCCCCTGTATAGCACGGCCGACTTCGCGAAGTGGAAAATCAATCTTAGCCATTACTTCTTCGTGCGCATGGTTTTCGGGCTTGTCGACTTCAAAACTTCTTTTACGGGGAAGCGAGCAGAATGAGCGTCCACCGCTTCCATGATAAAGCGCAAAGGAGAGGGAGTTATGAGCACGCACACAAAAAAAAAAAAAAAAAAAAGGAGGTCATCAAATCCATCGATCAGTTAATCAGAAAATCAGAGCAGTACCTGAGATATAGAATAAACGACCACGTGAGACGATCCATTATAATCTCACAAGTCGACAGAATTCCAGAAGGAAAAGGAGTCTTTACTTACCACCTATGAAGGCTGCTAATTCGGGATAACAATCGACGATGCTTATCGGATATACCCGAGGAGAGCCGTGTATGATGAAAAAGTACACCCGAAGAAGTGGCCGAGTTCAAATATGCACAAGAGGAACCGGAGCGACTCACCGAGATCAAGTCCTGTTTCTTTCGCATCCTTAATCGAGAACCAACCAGTTCCGTGGCAACGCCCGACTATCCCAGTAAATATATATCTACTCTAGCCTGGTCATTTCAGTACATATGTATGTCACCATCTCATGCCTACCACACAATAGTGTAACCATTATGTGCTAGGCAGGGGACTTAATGTTGATGGTGGATTTTCGTTTAAGGTTAAATTTGTAAAAAACCATAAAAATCATGCTACCGACATCTTGTAAAAGATAAAGCCATTTATAAGTGTTGGATACTCCCTCACTTAATTCACCAAGAATGGAGCATGTAGCAACAATCCCATTCTCGTGAATACATGAAATTCCTCCAAGGTTGGAGCATGTAGCAACAATCCCTTCCCCGTGAATTTCATATCAGCCTTGTATTTCCGGTGAATCGTTATCGGTGTGGCATGACGATCGAGTGTTACTCTTACAGAGTAACACGAACCTCCAAGCACTATAATGAAACCATGTACGAAATACCCGCACAGCCGATTCTCGGTGTGTTATACCAGCCCGAGCCCTCTCGGTGTGTTATACTAGCCCGATTGAGCCCCTCTCGGTGTGTTATACTAGCCCGATTGAGCATCCGGACCGACCGTATCGGTCCCGGATATGATCCGATCGCAGTCATCCAACTCCACAAGCATGATTGGATGATCCCGGATCAATTCCATCACCCCAAGCGGGTATGGAATACCCACGGCCGACCCCGCATGGTCAGCCATTGGCCGTTGCTTGCCAAAAGACGTTCATACCAAGCATTATGGACGGAAAACCCTAAATAAGGGTTTGCGGCATATTACATGTGTCGCAAAATAATCTCAACCATCCATCTTCGCAGGTATAGATGGAGGGTGTAGATGTAGACTCAAAGGGCCCAGAGCATGTCAACACGATCACCGTGGGCCCGCCTACACACTTGACCAATCGGTCAAGACCAACAATGTTTGGCCGTGACAGAATCGTCACCCAAACAAGAAGTGGCGCACGGCTTTTGAAAGCCAAAATTAGGGTTTCAAATCATCACGCGCGTCCATCTTCTCCGGCACGAATGGAGGGTCATGATTAGATTAAGCAAGGGCCGGTCATACCAAAGCATGACCACCGTGCGCCCATCTACCTCCTCATGCGAACGGCCAAGGCATCCCATGCCCGGCTAATCCAAAACGCCCGCCCAAACATGCGTGGTTACACTTCCCAAATTGCAACTGATCACGACCACTCAACTTCACCGGATGATTTGAATGGCTTAGATCACGTTTTCATGGGATAGTCAGGTATAGGTGTGAAAACCAGCCTACCACCTACACACTGGTATGATCGACCAAGACCGACCAAGATGAGTCGTCTTGGAGCGCGCGCCCAAACCAGGGATGCCATGCGGTTTCCAACTCCTTTGCCGCAAAC
The DNA here is from genome assembly GCA_023531295.1 of Papaver armeniacum. Lineage (NCBI taxonomy): Eukaryota > Viridiplantae > Streptophyta > Magnoliopsida > Ranunculales > Papaveraceae > Papaver > Papaver armeniacum. The sequence goes on from JAJJWW010013896.1 coordinate 69,486, forward strand.
CGATCTCAACCACTCAACTTTGCCGGTCAATTTGAGTGGCCTAGATCGCTCCTTCTTGGGAAAGTGAAATATGGACGTGCACACCGGCATGCTCGTCTACACACATGCCCGGTCGGTCCTCTCCAAAGCCCTTCCCATGCTTGGTTTCGACCAAGTCAAGAGTGATGCTTGCGCACCTCTTCCAAAACCCTAATATTCATTAACGGCCGCAGATGAGTGTCTCAAAGATCATCTCATCCGTCCAACTTCACCAGACTTGGTTATACAACCACGGTCGGGAGTTATTTAGTCGGTGAGGCGTCATTACCCATCACTTTACCACACCATAACGCAAAGACTACCGCATAAAATACACATGATACTTCACAAGTATCGACTTTACGAATAACACGGTTATTCAATTCAGCGATTACATGCTATCTTTCGTGGATCCACGATCCACACATTCCAGTACATCAATCATGTCACAAACGGGGGGATACATACTGGGGTATTGGTCTAGCGGTTTATAAGCGTGCGGCGTGCAACGCGCCATCATAAGAACGTGTCGGGAAGTCATGGACGGTTAGAGATGAACAGGGAAATGTGGGCAAGACTGGTCGACGCACAACTCCACTACTCCATCACTCCACTTCCTCCACTTCCCACGAGAGACGTGAATGAGGCTCAATGACTTGTATAAATAGGTTCTCTGCCCTATTTCAAACAACAACACAAGTTCAGACGAGACAGAAAACCAAGTGTTAATACAAAAACGTATTCAAATGATGCGTGTCGTAACCACAACAAATTAATTAATACTTTACTACCTAATTAACAAGTAATATAGGGCAGTCAAGGTCGATCCCACGAGGAGCACGAGATTCTAGTTGTAAAAGTTGTCACGAAAGGGGGGTGTAAAAAGCAAAATAAAAATAAACAAAACAATTAAAAGATAAAGTTGAAAGCAATAAGAGAGACAAGATCAAGGAATCCTTCTTCGTTACGAAACAATGATTAAAGTTATGTTCTCTTCTACTTGTTATTAATCACAAATTATCACCATCCGTAGGTAAAGCAGCTAGCTCAGTGCTAAACCCCTAAATCCCTTGTATCACCGGACACGGAAGTTCTCGACTCACCGGATTCTAATCACCAAGCCACCTAGAATTAGCTCAACCTAGATGTAACTTGGCTCATGCATTAGGTTTTGTGAATTTCTTAGGTTGATATTAGTAGTTAGACTCTTAGCTCAAGGTCTACTTGCTAACGTTGTTTCTACACACAATTGCTCCACGGAATCCCTCCGCAAGGTCTCGTGTTTGCTACTTATGTAAAGAGTCAAAGAACGATTACTTATCCCCTAACTTTCACTAGCTTTAGATCAAATTAACAAATCAATTTAGCGTGCACTCTAAACAATCTATCAATCAATCATGAATGTCTTTAAGATCACTCCTATTAGTAAAAACAAACGATAATTATGTGAAAAACTTCAAGATAGAATTTGAAAACAAAAACTCAAATCATGTTAAGAACTAGGAATTCATCCTCAATCAATAAAATTAACTACTCATGTTAAGAGTTCACACAAAGAATAAGAAAAGAAAAGAATTGTGTGTAAAGATGTGTGTGGAGAGGTGTAGAGAAAGATGTAGAAGTTGTAGAAAACTTCTATTTATAGGCTTCAATATTCTCCAAATCTTCCAAGGAATAGAACCCTTTTCCTTTTGCAATTCAATTTCCAAATCCAAGCTTTTCTCAACTCTTCATCTTCCTTTCCAAATTTGAGTCCAATTCTCCATCCAATTCCAAGCCCAAGTCTTCACACCCATGAGAGAAGTCCATAGAAAATTCTCGAATTTTTTGCTCACTGGAAAACTGGGATTATGGCCGGAATTTTAGGGAAAACGTCGCGCACGGCCACCTGGAAATTTCTCCGTCGAGAGAATATTCGACGGAATATTCGTCCGGTCCTCGTTAGGACTAACGGTCAAAGTGGTCGACCGTCAGTCAACGAGTTAGTCAACAGTCAAGGTAGAAGAGAGTCGGACAAAGAGTCACCTGGTCGACTTGGCCTTAGTCTACCGAGTCATCGAAGTCAACTCGGAGTCAACTAAGTCAGTTGACCCGAGTCAGTCCAGACCAGGCCACTTGCCAAGCCATACTTGTTGCAGCACCATCCTTGTGCATCATGGCTGCATTGCCAGCCATGATGGCCCTGCACAACCATAACTCCCAAACACCAATAGTGCATATGTATCTTAACTGCAACTGCAGTTCTTGCAAAATCCTTCACTGCTGCCCCATACCACCACCATTCTATCAACTCAGGGCATCTGTATCTCAGCACACACACTGCCACAGCCTGCAACAGCATATCCAATTCGCCTGTAGCTCATTCAACCCTACCTTTCATCTTAGTTCCATTCTAGTGCCAAGACAAATATTACAAAGACCGCGAGTCCCAATTCAGCCAGTAGTGGCCAACACAACCTCAAGCCCGTAACTCAACTCAACTTCCATCCGCATCCCCTCCCAACAACAACAACACCCTGTCATGCCATCCCGCATTGCTCATAACACCTCTTGGTGGAGCACCTTCCACACACTCATTTCCCCGCATCATCATCTTGTCACCAATCTCAGCCTGCCCCTGTAATGCCACATCATGCCATTCCATAACACCATCAAAGCATCCATTTATTCTATCAAATCCTTCCACTCTTGCCGTGCCATTCATTCACACATAAGAAATTCCCCTTCTTTGAATCACCACAGACCCATTCTACCTAGCCTAACCGAACTATTCCAGGTTCAAGTCATCACCGTAGCCTATCATTGGCAACACACAAGCACCAGAAGTCCCCCACCTCAACTCTACCAAAGAGCCCAAGTATACCACCAATCTCATGCTCTCAATTCCACTTGCACATCACTCCATTTCACTTTAGCCACAGCCTCAAGTTCAAGCCAACAATCAATTCTAGCTCAAACACAAGCACCATTGCCATATAACCTCATAAATTGTTCATACTTGCCATTGCCACAATATCCCCGATGTCAAGACTTCTTTTGCTCGAGTTCAAATTAACAATGATCTGCCTCCTTCTTGCCCCCGAGCCACCAACAAGCTCCAATTGCCATAACTCGCATTCAGCTTTGCAACATCATCTTGCTTCCGTAATAAAGAATCGAACCACCTTGAAATGCACCTCGGACCACCATTAGCTCAAAGCACCACCACCTTGTCTCGACTTCACCGAGCTTCAACAATGGCGGGAACCCATCTTCCTCCACAATAGAACCACCTTCATCTCCACACCCTCACTTCTTCTCACCGAGTTGATCTCTCGTCAATTAATCCCATCAATCTCTCCTCTCAATTTCAGTTCAAAATGACAATTCTTCACCGGATCTTCTCTTGCTCCATATGGAATTCTTCTCAAGACCCATTATCAGCAACTGCTTCTATCCGTTCTAACTCAATCCCATCTCCGATCTGAACCTCATCCTGAGCTTCATCACAGCCTTCCAATCGATGCAACATCAACACCCTCCTTCATAAGTTCTTCAAAGATCGCCACCAAAATCAACTCTCTAATCGATCTCACCAGGACTCGAATCGATCCGCTCCTTTCTCTCTTGCGACGGCGGCAGTAACGATTCTACGAAAGGAAAACAATTCTAGCCATGGTGTCTTCTTTCTTTCGGGTGGAAAAATGATTGAATGATTTCTCGAGTTTAGGGTTGGGTATGAAAGCCGAGGTTTGGATCCGGGTTAGGGTATGGATCCGGGTGCGGTTAGGATGTGGGTCTATGGGTTTGGGTTATACATCCATTTTACCGGTGATAATAGCACCACATTTCTGGATAAGGGCTACCCAGTTTGGCAGCCCCTTAACCATTACTCGGGCTCCGGATAATGTTCACCCGTAGAATGACCTTTTTGCCTTTTTGGCTCAAATTGGGTGCTTTCTTCTTCTTTTCCTCCGTGCGACTCCAAAGTAGCTACAAAACTCAAAACAAGCATAAAATACATAATTTACAAGAAAAATAGCAAAGAAAGCATAAACTACTAGATAGTAAATACGGTGTATTCTACACCTATCAAATTCCCCCACACTTAGACTTTGCTAGTCCTCGAGCAAATCAAACTGAAAACTCACAACTTCAAAGCGTTCAAGCGTCACAAGCATCCAAAGAGTTATGAGGACATAGAATTTACGCATGCTAGTAATAAGAAGTTAGAAATACTAAAGAACATATTCTCGTTCTTAAATGTTGAGTGAGAAATAACCATCCCATAATGAGAGACTCGCGTGTTTGAGAAACGATCAATAAGCATTTCGCCTCGACTTCGCCTCACCAAATAAGGTTTTATGATAATTGCACTCAAAAAGACAGCTTTTTTATGGTTCTCACATGTGTGCAGGTAGGAATGAAGAGAGAATTCCTGCGACACGTTGAATGGTGGGAAGGATAACTTCCGAAATATTTTGAAAAACCCACATCTTTTAATATTTTGAAAAACCATTTTTCTGACGATCTCTAAGAAAGGAAATCAACCATATTATCGAGGATGAGATTACTTACTTACCTTCACATCCGATTGCCAATTATGATAACACCACTCTCACGGCATCCAATAGAAACGTCTTCCGCTCCTCGTCTTTCTTCTTGGTCTTCGTCTTCGGTTTCAACTATTGATGATAAACCCTTGAATTTCATAAATTCTTAACAATTCTTAACTCTTTTCCTTGAAATCCTTGTTGCTTGAAACTTCCTTATATATTTTCCTTCCCCACGGCTAATAAGAACAAATATTTCTCTTGTGTTTTTCTTTTTTCCTTTTTTTTTTTTTTTTTTTTTTTTTTTTTTTTTTTTTTTTTTTTTTTTTTTTTTTTTTTTTCACAAGAGAAATTAAATACAAAAATAAACCATGGCCATGGAAGAAGTATTTTACCGCTTGATTCTTCACAACTTGTATTGTCTTGAAATCATAAACTCCAAAAATTTTCACCTTTTACTTTTCTTCGCTTTCATGAATAAGTCTTCATACTTGAATATAAAATTACCTCATTGTATTGTAAGTCCTCAACTTATATGTAAAATCCGCTCTTTGTATGTTGCTTTACTTGAATTTGAAATTTGCTCTTTTTCTCATTCCGTTGCTTGTAAACCTTAAACTTTTCCAACTTTCCTTGTAGATTTTGATGTCGCTCCTTGTTGATGATGAATGTGTTTCTATGGATCCGTTGTTGTTGCGATAGAGAATGGTGCTAACTGCAAATCGAACTACAAGAAGGAAGCTTTCATCTATGGACGTCACCCTCATGATTGACAAAATTAGCACTCAAGAGATCAAAGAGTAGTGCTTCTATTGGTGGGAGGTTGGGTAGCTCACCATTCTACCCGGAATTAACTTACGGTGACACACACTCAAAAGAAGCTCTTTAGTAGATGGAAGAATTCTGGTCGGTGCCTCACATGATATGAATACGGGTAGTCTCCACTAATGATTGATCAGCAACTCTAATAACGCCTTCTCCCTGCACCAAATTCGCATCACCGGCATGATTAAATCCATTATTTAACACTCAAACAAACAAGAAATCCGAACGTAGTTCTCTAACATTTCCAAGTTCAATTATGTCGGTCAAAACTCTATGTAAACATACCTAGAAGTATGCTAGTGACTCTAAAATCTTTAAAAGTTGGAATTTTTATGTAAAACTTTTTTTTTTTTTCAAATTTTTAATTTTTTTGTAATTTTTGTTTTAAAAACATGCTTAACCACTCCCCCACACTTAAACCTTACATTGTCCTCAATGTAATTGAATCCTCCTAGTAAAGTTAAGGTGGGAGATTTTAACATGATAAGAAACAAGAAAAAGAAATAACAAAAAGCAAAAGGATAAGAAATAAAAAACCTATGGGTTGCCTCCCATTAAGCGCTTGTTTTAAAGTCGACGGCCCGACTTGGCTCTTACAAGATTCATTCCCCATATACTAACAATCGAAAAATTTGAGGATCCACCCATAATACCTGTTTTGCAAACAATAACTCCATACAAATATTAGCACAAGAAAACAATAGTGAAATTATCGCTCGATAGAAATTTCCCCCACACTTATTCTCGTCCCACACTCGGAAGTGTATAAAGAACATAGAATTTGGGAATTTCCATGTATTCCTCTTGGCAAACTCGCATGGTGTTAGCATCAAGTGTTTCCAATGGTGGATATTTAGAAACAAAATCATCCAAAAATACTTTCGAAGCACATACATTCAAACCAATAAGAGGCAAAGGAGAAGAATCAATAGGCAAAGGGTTAGACAAACCTTTCAAAAATTCTTGTATTATAGAATCCGCTTCATCCTTAAAAAAATTCGAGTGAATCACTTACCTCTTGTATATCGTGGTCCTCTATTAAACCTTGCAACCATTCTTCGTCATTTTCTACCTTAACCAAAGTCTCGGCATCATCATAATCATTAGCAAGTTCAATTGGGTCTTCCACAAAATCAATGAATGTGGTTTCATCCTCTAGTATCATCTCTTCAACATTCTCATCATCGGAATCGGGCCATTCACTAAAATGATTCTCATCGGTATAGATTGTAAAATCTTCTTTGTGCGGGTGTTACACCGTTTACAACAATAGGTAAGTCACACCCAATCTCCTCCTTTTGAATAGGTGAAGGATCGTTATTATGATCCGGAGTTGGAATAACTTCCTCATTGTCGCAACGTTCATACACTTCCGCGGACTCCCATCTTTCCCTAAGAAATTTTTTCCAAGCAATAAATGCATCTTCCTCAAGCTCTACCTCTTGAATAGGTGATTGATCATTATTAAGATCAAGGCTCGAGTAAGCTACACTATCGTCATCAAAAGTATCCAAAGGTTGGTCCTTTTCAACACAATCATCTTCATTTTCGGACTCACCATAATAAGAATCTTCATCGGTTTCATAACCTTTATCCGACGTCGTTTAAGTTCCATATGAATAGTCCTACTAATTTCTCGCGACAAGCTCTTCCGAGTCTCCATCATCTTCCAATTTGTATAATTTCTCTTGCAAGTTTCTCGACGTTCACACGCTTACCACCGTTGATAGAGTTTCTAGACGACATCTCCTCTTTTGGAAAAAGTGAAGGAAAAACACGATGAAGAGGAGTATATTCCAAATTCTCTGTCTGCACATTACTAGAAAACAAATTGTTAGATGCATAACTATCCTTCCATCCGTGTGTTTGTCCACTTACATACCCGTCATAAGGTTGTTGATATGTATGAGAATATCCATAATGTTCTGTAGGAAATTTATCATAGCCAAAATATTGGTTTTGATTGTATCCTAAGGATGGTTGGAAGTTGTCATAATGTTGAGGTTGAAAACCGTATTGATTGTTGTAATATGCTTGCTCTTGTCCACCGTACATGGAAAACCGGCACCGAAATAAGATTCAAAACCAAGTTAGATACGGAATAGAATCCAACAAAGCAAGAAGAAAGCAAAAAGAAAAATAAAAACAACTAAAATCATCCATTGCTCCCGGCAACGGCGCCAAAATTTGATGCGTGTCGTAACCACAACAAATTAATTAATACTTTACTACCTAATTAACAAGTAATATAGGGCGGTCAAGGTCGATCCCACGAGGAGCACGAGATTCTAGTTGTAAAAGTTGTCACGAAAGGGGGTGTAAAAAGCAAAATAAAAATAAACAAAACAATTAAAAGATAAAGTTGAAAGCAATAAGAGAGACAAGATCAAGGAATCCTTCTTCGTTACGAAACAATGATTAAAGTTATGTTCTCTTCTACTTGTTATTAATCACAAATTATCACCATCCGTAGGTAAAGCAGCTAGCTCAGTGCTAAACCCCTAAATCCCTTGTATCAAGGACACGGAAGTTCTCGACATCGGATTCTAATCACCAAGCCACCTAGAATTAGCTCAACCTAGATGTAACTTGGCTCATGCATTAGGTTTTGTGAATTTCTTAGGTTGATATTAGTAGTTAGACTCTTAGCTCAAGGTCCACTTGCTAACGTTGTTTCTACACACAATTGCTCCACGGAATCCCTCCGCAAGGTCTCGTGTTTGCTACTTATGTAAAGAGTCAAAGAACGATTACTTATCCCCTAACTTTCACTAGCTTTAGATCAAATTAACAAATCAATTTAGCGTGCACTCTAAACAATCTATCAATCAATCATGAATGTCTTTAAGATCACTCCTATTAGTAAAAACAAACGATAATTATGTGAAAAACTTCAAGATAGAATTTGAAAACAAAAACTCAAATCATGTTAAGAACTAGGAATTCATCCTCAATCAATAAAATTAACTACTCATGTTAAGAGTTCACACAAAGAATAAGAAAAGAAAAGAATTGTGTGTAAAGATGTGTGTGGAGAGGTGTAGAGAAAGATGTGTAGAAGTTGTAGAAAACTTCTCTATTTATAGGCTTCAATATTCTCCAAATCTTCTAAGGAATAGTATCCTTTTTCTTTTGCAATTCAATTTCCAAATCCAAGCTTTTCTCAACTCTTCATCTTCCCTTTCCAAATTTGAGTCCAATTCTCCATCCAATTCCAAGCCCAAGTCTTCACACCCATGAGAGAAGTCCATAGAAAATTCTGGAATTTTTTGCTCGCCGGAAAACTGGGATTATGGCCGGAATTTTGCTTTGAAACGTCGCCGCCGCCACTCGAAATTTCTCCGTCGAGAATATTCGACGGAATATTCCGTCCGGTCCTCCGTTAGGACTAACGGTCAAAGTGGTCGACCGTCGGTCAGTTAGTTAGTCAAGGTCAAGGTAGAAGAGAGTCGGACAAAGAGTCTCACTGGTCCGACTCGGTCTTAGCTCTACCGAGTCGAGTCAACTCGAGTCAACTAAGTCGGTTGACCCGAGTCGATCCCAGCACTGAGCCACTTGCCAAGCCATACTTGTTGCAAAGACCATCCTTGTGCATCATGGCTGCATTGCCAGCCATGATGGCCCTGCACAACCATAACTCCCAAACACCAATAGTGCATATGTATCTTAACTGCAACTGCAGTTCTTGCAAAATCCTTCACTGCTGCCTCATACCACCACCATTCTATCAACTCAGGGCATCTGTATCTCAGCACACACACTGCCACAGCCTGCAACAGCATATCCAATTCGCCTGTAGCTCATTCAACCCTACCTTTCATCTTAGTTCCATTCTAGTGCCAGCACAAATATTACCAGCACCGCGAGTCCCAATTCAGCCCAGCAGTGGCCAACACAACCTCAAGCTCAGTAACTCAACTCAACTTCCATCCGCATCCTCCAGTGCCAACAACAACAACACCTGTCATGCCATCCCGCATTGCTCATAACACCTCTTCAAACTGGAGCACCTTCCACACACTCATTTCCCGCATCATCATCTTGTCACCAATCTCAGCTGCGCCTGTAATGCCACATCATGCCATTCCATAACACCATCAAAGCATCCATTTATTCTATCAAATCCTTCCACTCTTGCTGGGCCATTCATTCACACATAAGAAATTCCCCTTCTTTGAATCAGTCAGACCCATTCTACCTAGCCTAACCGAACTATTCCAGTTCAAGTCATCACCAGAGCCTATCATTGGCAACACACAGCACGGAGAAGTCCCTGACCTCAACTCTACCAAAGAGCCCAAGTATACCACCAATCTCATGCTCTCAATTCCACTTGCACATCACTCCATTTCAGCCTTAGCCACGTGGCCTCAAGTTCAAGCCAACAATCAATTCTAGCTCAAACACAAGACCATTGCCATATAACCTCGCACATTGTTCATACTTTCCATTGCCACAATATCCATGATGTCAAGACTTCTTTTGCTCTGAGTTCAGCTGAACAGCAGCCTGCCTCCTTCTTGCCCTGAGCCACCAACAAGCTCCAATTGCCATAACCTGCATTCAGCTTTGCAACATCATCTTGCTTCCCGTAACAGCAACTGAACCACCTTGAAATGCACCTCAGACCACCATTAGCTCAGCACCACCACCTTGTCTCGACTTCACCGAGCTTCAACAGCGGCAGGAACCCATCTTCCTCCACAATAGAACCACCTTCATCTCCACACCCTCACTTCTTCTCACCGAGTTGATCTCTGTCAATTAATCCCATCAATCTCTCCTCTCAATTTCGTTTCAGCGACAATTCTTCACTGGATCTTCTCTTGCTCCATATGGAATTCTTCTCAAGACCCATTATCAGCAACTGCTTCTATCCGTTCTAACTCAATCCCATCTCCGATCCGAACCTCATCCCGAGCTTCATCATGACCTTCCAATCGATGCAACATCAACACCCTCCTTCATAAGTTCTTCAAAGATCGCCACCAAAATCAACTCTCTAATCGATCTCACCACTGGACTCGAATCGATCTCTCCTTCTCTCTCTTGCGACGGCGGCGCAGGCGATTCTACGAAAGGAAAACAATTCTAGCCATGGTGTCTTCTTTCTTTCGGTGGAAAAATGATTGAATGATTTCTCGAGTTTAGGGTTGGGTATGAAAGCCGTGTTTGGATCCGGGTTAGGGTATGGATCAAGTGCAGTTAGGATGTGGGTCTATGGGTTTGGGTTATACATCCATTTTACCAAATGATAATAGCACCACATTTCTCGGATAAGGGCTACCCGTGGCAGCCCCTTAACCATTACTCGGGCTCCGGATAATGTTCACCCGTAGAATGACCTTTTTGCCTTTTGGCTCAAATTGGGTGCTTTCTTCTTCTTTTCCTCCGTGCGACTCCAAAGTAGCTATAAAACTCAAAACAAGCATAAAATACATAATTTACAAGAAAAATAGCAAAGAAAGCATAAACTACTAGATAGTAAATACGGTGTATTCTACACCTATCATCAAACACCCAGGGCCTGCTTGCATCAACCGCAAGCCTGCTCATCTTTCTGTTATAAGTCATAAGCAAGCCAACACCTTCACAATCTCAACACCTTCTTCGCTTCCCTCCCTAAGATCAACCCCATCTCCTTCACTTTGTGACCGAAACAAGTCTGGAACGACCATTTCTTGGTTTAGGCCGGACTTGCACAGATTGATCTCTCGAATCTACAAGCACTCACCGCGCAGTGCATTTGTTTAAAGGTTTAAATTCATTCCTCATCCACACCCCAAATTACCAAATTCTGCAGGAGTAGTTTTCACCCATAAACACCTAGCTAATATAAATATGGGTATAAAATGTAGCATTTACATGCTTATCAACACCCCCATACTTATATTTTGCTAGTCCTCGAGCAAAACAGAGATATTATGCAATTGATTTTTATTTTTTTTTATATAATCCTAAGAAAAGTGAAAATATGCAAAAATATGGAAAATTACTCACTCCCCCACACTTAAACATTACATTGTCCTCAATGTAATTGATTCATCCAACGTAGAAATTAAGATGGGAAATGAAAAAATAAACAAAAAGAAAATAAGAGATAGAGTAGAGGGAACAAATCTGATGGGTTGACTCCCATGAAGCGAAATGTATTTGTTTCCCTGTTTTCCAGTAGCATGTTCTCAAACAAGGTGAGGTTGGTACCCCAAAGTACGCTGCAAATCATATATATAGAGTCTGAAAAGTTGGGGATCAACCCAACTAATCAGTTTTGCTGAAAATATGCACCATCAACAACTATAATCATCCAAAGATATATGTGAATCCATTCCCCATAAATAACAATCCTTATTAATCAATCCATGCATTTTCGGGATAAGTAACTCATTCACACAAAGAGGTAAAAATTGTTCAACAGCTTCTTGTTGAGGTGCTCGTCCTAAATCTGGCTCTAAGTCAGCAGAAATAACTTCCGCGGCTAATACTGGTTCAAATTCATCCGCAAAACAAGAGCTCAAAGGTGGAATAATATCGCGACTCATAGACCCATTATCATCTAAAACGGTTTCATTATTAATATCATCAAGGCGAAAAAATTCAGAACTTAATGGCTTAAAGGTCATGATCGGAACTTTCTTGACTGAGGGCATAGTTAGAGGTTCTAGTTTGGGCTTCCATTTATTAGTGTCTAGCAGCGGTGTGGAGTCTAACAAGACATTGACTTCACAAATAATACTATCATCATCAAAATCATACCCAAAATGAGCTAAGCAAACCTCTAATGGATCCTCCAAGTTGTTCTTGCAAAAACCTTGCGAGTACATACTTTCTTTTCGCTCGCACTTCAGGCTAAGGTACCTGAAAAAAATATTCAAACGAACTGGGTAAAAAGAACTAAAAGAAATCTAAAAGAAAGAGAAAAATAAATTATATACAAAATAAAATAAAATAAAGCTATATACAAAAATTGATATCAGTCAGAGTGTTATGCAACCACTCCCCGGCAGCTGCGCCAAAAACTTGATGTTGATTTTATATGACCAAATTAACGATTAAATAAAACCTAGTTATATCCGCAAGTGCACGGGTCAATTGTAATATCGATAGCAAATGCGGGTCGTTCCCACGAGGAGTGTGAAAATACTTCTACTAACTAATACCAAGAATTGAATAATCGAATTAATAATGTTTTAATAATTTTCAGAAACTCGAAACAAAATCAAATAATAATAATTCTAACAATAAACAAAATGGAAATGGGTTATTAGGATTTTCGGTTTCCACCAATTAATTATGCAAACTCTACTAAACATTAAATATATATTCCATGCATTTTCAAATACTGTTTCTTTGCTGTAATTTTCTTCGCTTCATGGGTAGTGATTCTAAAGCATTACCTATCTATCCTTGCATACCACGTCTAGGGATTTAACCGAAGCACGAAATATCAATTCAAAAGCATAAATAATCAAGAAAATGACATGAGCAATTAAATACCAAGCTATGTGAAGAAAAACTATTAATCAATCAAATCATTATTAAGCATATATCAATGTAGAGTCTTCATAATTAATTGATTTCTACCTAAACCCTACCTAACAAACAATCTAGCAAATCATGAGAAAAGGAAATCAAAACAGCAAAAACCCCATTCTCCCTAAACGGACGTAGCCGCCCCCCTTTATCTTGGTTCGTCACTGCCTCCCTTTTATGGTTCCTCCGCTTCACACATATTAAAGTGTACATGAGAATAACATATTCTTTCCTTATCATTTTTTTGCATGTGAATAATTAAAGTAAGAAGTATAATTCTTTCTCCAATCACAATTAATCTCCCTTGCATGTATCTTTAACCACCAACCAAAATGTATGTTCACAATCTCATGCCCACGTTTAATATAATTCACTCCCACTAATAATGGTAAGTAAAATAATATTACTTCATTACTTTATTTTCTTCCATTTTCCATAATACCACTTCATTTCTTTATTTTCTTTCCTTTTCCGAGTGAGAGTTGCATGCATGTGGATCCCATAATACTTCATGAATATATTGTCATGCCATACACCATCTTGCAAAAATCTTTTCACATTGAATACTGATTCCCTCTTGACAATCACAATATTCTCTCATTAATAAATTCACACCAATTAATTATCCCCATATATTTTTCTTCTGCATGTTATTACCCGATGGAGGTGTGCCACTAAGGAAACAATCTTGGATATTGAATTTGGAAGTGTAGCAGGTGCTTCAAGAATTAATGCGGCTACCTTTGGAAACTCAATTTTGTTCATGCTATACGTAAATTTACGCCAACACCGTTTTATCATTGTGGTTCTTTGATACATGGAGATACCAGCCAACCGGCCATTGATATATAGAAATACAGGCCAGCCTATTTCATTGCTTGCTTTGATATATGGAGATACCAAAGCCAAAGCATAATAAGTGTTGTTGATATATAAAAATACCAGGCCAAGATAATAAGTCTGCTGATATACGTAAATACCAGGCCAACATATTTGATCATTGTGGTTCTTTGATACATGGAGATACTGGCCAACCACATTTTGCCATTTTCATCGCAAAAAGTCTCACATTTTGTTGTTTATTCGTTGGATGATCGAATTCACTTGTACTTTCTACAAAAGCACTAAAATAGTATTAGTAACTAAAATACTGTGTCCTAGCTAATATAAATATGGGTATAAAATGTAGCATTTACATGCTTATCATAACACTTGGGCACGATAAATCCACCAACAAGTTGATTGTCCGAGCAAGAATTTTCCATGGGAACGTCAAATTGGAGTCCAGCTGTTGGATACTCACAGATGTGAACTCCCACATCAGTGTTTGCAGAGACCGAATAATTGCAAGTATGATCATCATCAACTGCAGCCACCAACTTTCTGTCTATTCTCTTCTCAACACCAACAACGTGAACATCAACCTGCAACGATATCTAGGTTCACTAAAAGGATTGAAGAATTGCTCAAATCTCTTATTGAAAATAAACTTACAGATGTTCCGGCGTCCGTACAAGCGGATTTGAAACGGGCAGGTGCCTTCACAGTCCGTTTAGGTCTTAAGTTATAAGGAGTATATGAAAATCGGTCATCATGATTCATCTGCAATAAATATTCATAATCAGCTATTGAGCACACAATGGGAAGAAAGAAAAAGAGTATTTCATACCAGATTAGGAGTTTCACTTCCTCGTTTCGATGGAGATAAACTTTGGGAAGATGAACTGCTGTTAGACATGCTGTTATGAGGTATGATTATGATTGAAATTTCTTTCTGCGCAGTTAAACTCGGTAATGGAAGAAGATATATTCGCATAAATGGAAAACCCTAAGTCTTGAAAGTCAATACGCAAGACACGGTGGATACTTATCTTCTAAAAATGGTCAAATCAGTTGCGATTTCTACTGAGACACTAAATATCAAATGAGATTATGTTGGTGACGCGGGAGAAAAGTGATGATACTAGGGACTGACCGTTCATATCCATGACCAGACGCGGTCAGCAATCAACACCTTGACTTGGAATTGATCATACATGCGTATAACATGCTTTCTTGGATCGCTCGTGCAACCACACTTCAGGGAGTCATGACCAACTTTTGCACAAATGGACATTGGTCCATCTCATTCAATTGAAGGCACAAGAAAATCAAGCAGAGGATATAATAAAGGATTGTCATTTTAATAATTCCTGATGTAATATCTATGCTGTCAATCTGCTCAAACAATCAAAAATAATATCTACTTCAACGAGAAATAAAATGATCAACTACTCAGGAAGGTTGCAGGCGAGACTAATCATCAGATTCATCGGATCCATCATCGTCTTCACGATCATCATCCGTGGAATCTTCTTCAAACTCTTCCTCAGAATCAGCGTCAGAATCCTTACTGGGTATTTCTTCCAATTGGTCTTCAGGATCATCATACATTGCGTCTAGATATTCATCTTCTTCATATTCGGCTTGGAGGTCAGCTTTGGCCAACCGATCATCCCTTATACCTGGCGGATAAGGCTTAATCCTACGACCAATAGGCTTCCAGATAGATTCAACTTCCTCGGCGTATGAATCAGAAGATGCACCATCAACATATGGTCGAACTTTATCCTCAGCCGCTAGCCTGGCTTGCTGAAGCCTTTTTTGCTGATAAGCTGCAAGCTTTTCATCTTCGGCTTTTCTCTTTAAAAACTTATCATGGACGACACTCAGATGATCAAGGGGCATACCGTGTATCAAATTTTCAGCATTTCTCAAAGACTGACATATATCTGTGCGCACATCTGCAGAAGATTTCATCTTTGGCTTGGTAACGTTGGAATATTCCTCAGAGGAGCTAGAAGAATGATCGCTTCTGGAAATTACCATGATCTAGAGCGAGAAACATGGAGTCATGGATATGCCAATAACAAACACGCAACAAAAATGGTTACAATCCGACTCTTACCTTTGCAATTTCACTAGCTATAGTGATTATGACGTAATGATTTGAGAATTTTGTTCGCTCTTTCATACCTGCAAAGATGATCAAAATTCATTATCAAAATCATAACTTGATTTTTTCATAAAATTGTGAGCAATTCACATAACTTTCATCGTGTGAGCAATACACATGGTTTTCACCGTGTGAGCAATACACATGGTTTTCACCGTGTGAGCGATTTACATAATCTTCACCGTGTGAACATTCGTTGATTTTCTAGTGTATATACACTATTAAATGACAAAATTCACGAAAACATCGTTTAATTACGATTGTTTGCTTTTAACAATTACTGAAAATCAAAATTTGGTTTTACAAAAAATTCCGTGAGTAATTCACGTATTTCGAAGAAAAAAATAGATTTTTTGACGTGAGTAAATAAGTCACTTCGTCAAAAAAAAAAAAAAAAAAAACTTTCGCTCAAACAAGCGTTCGTCTATCAAATAAGGGTCTTTTCTATTTTTGTAAAAGTCCTTATATTTCAAATAATTTTTTTTTCATGAAAGCTCATAGACAAAATTTTCCTCACAGCAATTAGATCATGTCTATTCAAAAAAAAATAATATATATATATCTTTCATATTAGAGATTGTTGTTCGTTTCTTAAACCGACCGACGGACGTCCGTCCGTTTTCTAAAACAAATTCTTATTAAAAATCTACGAATGCATGTGTGCTTATAAGATTTTGTTTTAACAAACAATTTACAAATTTCAAAAAAAAAAAATGTAGGATCAGAATATCGCAACATTAATATCCTTGCAAAATTCTTGAACAACACACTGCGAAGATATCGCAGATTGGTAATAAAAATGACGTAACGAATGACGGCAGCCTGAACACGAGAAAGATGTGAAGATCTAGCGAGATTTAGAAGCATTGCGAGATTTAACATTTGTACACTTGCGATAATATCGCAAGCCAGATCCGTAAATAAAAGACAACTTAGCTGTCATCCACTATGTAATTCCCTATATAAAAAGCTGAACAAGCTTAAGAAAGAGAGAGATCTTTTTAGAGTGGAGAGAAAGTTTTGAGGAGAGAGAAAGTCTTGAGTTGCAATTATATTCTTGATTTCATTTCCTTCTTGTAAAATTTCTAACTCAATTAATAAAAAGGTTGATTGTTGATCTTAAAGATGTGTTGAATATTATGAATTCTTATGAGGGGTGTATTGTAGGAATTCTTGCAACTACATAATGGCGCTAGAAACAGGGATTGAAGATTGATATTGTGATTTGAAAGAATTTGGAGTAGTAGATAAAGAATTTCATATAATTTTCAACAACTCATTAAGATTGAAAAATGGCTAGAAGAAGAAATACATCAAAACAACCAACAACTGTTAGAAGGAGTAGGAGACTTGGTGATCAGATTCTGTAGATGAAATGGGAGAAGAGCAGCAATTAGGAAGCAATGGACGAGAGGAGAGAGACCAAGAAGTAATTGGAGGAATAATTCATGGAAATGAAGAGATTGCAGCGTTAGAGGCATTGAGGCAAAGAATACATGAAGAAAGAAGATTAGAAGCAGAAGAACTTGCAAATCTGACAAGGCAAAATCATGAGTTGAGGATGGAAAACATGAGATTACAAAATAGAAGGTCAAGAAGCACTACAATATCAAGTTCAAGATCGGTTAGAAGAGAAATAAGACGAAATTCGCCTGTAGAAAATGTTAATGAAGAAACTCGAGAGGAAGTACAAAATCCAGACGAAGAACGTCGCGAAAGAAGAGAAGTAACGGAAGATCGTTATATCCAACGTGGTGAAACTCTTCAAAATGGACAAAACGATAGAAATCAGGGAAATAGACAACGTCAGGGGCGAAATAATCAAGATGGAGAAGAAAATCAGGAAGAAGGAAGGTGAATATTACATGGGAGAGAAGTTCAAAGAAACCGACAAATAATTGAAGATGAAATCGAAAGACATTACACTGAACAAGCACGCCTAGCTTGTGAGAGGGAAAGACTGAGAGCAGAAGTGGAAGAACAAGAGCTACAAGAGGCAATTCGCCAGAACAATCATGATAATCGAGAAAGAAGGCGTGAACAAAATCGTAATAATGATAATATCAATGAAGAATATGATAGAGTACAAAGGAGAGATGAAAGGCGGCAAAGAAGAGAAAATGAGAAATATAATGGTGTGTGAATTCATGAAAGAAATGAAAGAGAAGATCGCAGAGAAAGACGAGAAGAAAATGATGAACAAGAAAGTCAAAACAGATATGAACGCAGAAGAAGAGAGGCGGAGTTAAAAAGACCAATGGATCCAAATTCTGGTTTAAATGAAAAAAATTTGAGAGAGCTAGCGGAAATGAGAGGAATGTTAAATAATAAAAGAGAAGGAGGTAGGATACAACTGGATGAAGCCATAGAAGAAGCTGCGAAACCCCATTCACACAAGAAGTACAATTAGGAGGAATACCCCCAAAGTAAAATTTACCTGCGTTAACCAGCATTTTTGACGGAATAACTTATGCAGTACAACACATCAAAGCTTATGTGAGATGTATGCTACAATGGGAAAACCATGATGTTGTATTGTGCAAATATTTTGCATCAAGTTTAACAGGAGAGGCCTTGAAATGGTTTGAAGGTTTGCCAAAGAATACTATAACATCTTTCAACCATTTGCATGCTACATTTTTAGGGGCGTATATAAGTAACAATTCCTCGCGACCTGGCATTGAAGATGTATTTGGGTTAAAGCAAAGGGTTGGCGAAAGTTTGAAATATCTAACCATGAGGTGGAAGACAATGTGTAGTGATATGGCTGGTCGCGTGGACGAGAGATATCTCATTCTATCATTCATTAACGCTATGTTCGCAACGAATCTGTTATACATTCAAATTTTCAGAATCAAGAATACAATCACAATGACTGAGTTGCGAAAATTTCAGGAGGAGTATATTGCTCTTGAGGAAAAGAAAAATGAGATGGAATCATACCCCGTTGTGAACACAAGTTCAAAAGAAGCGAATGCAAGCTTGTTACCTAAGTTGATAAGTACAATGGCGAGCACTTCGCAAGGACAACAAGAAAGGATAATGGGAGATTGTCAGCAGAAAATAGTAGCTATGGGAAGTCGTGATCAAGAAGAATTCGAGAGAGAAAGAAATTTCTATGGCCGTGGTGGAAATAACAAAATTCAAAGACTTGACCAGCCATAAGAAACTTATGGAGGTCAGAGGCAAAACCATCACAGAGGACGGGAAAGTCATAAGATAATATGGGAAGAAATCAAAATGCCACCACTGAATGCTAGTGTGAAGAAGATATGGGAAGCTATAATCTTGATGGAAAACATACCCGCGCCATGGAACATGGGGAGTGAACCACCTCCAAGCGACAGAAGTCATGAATTTTGTTCTTATCACCATTTTCATGGACACTCAACAAATGATTGCAGAAATATAAAAAGAATCATCCTCAGAATGATAGATCAAGGGAAACTAAATCATTTTCTAAAAAACCAACCCCAGTCTCAACCATTACCACCACCGCCAGAAATGCGCAGAGTAAATACAACAAAAGGAGGAGAAACATTTGTAATAGAAGTTGGAGCAAAGGCAAAGAATCTGTTTTGTAACTCTATTGTACATTCGTACAAGACAATTGAAGATTTTCTCGATAAAACTCTCAGCAGGGTTTTCGCAAGAGATGCCGATAATAGAGAAATAATGAACATTGCGAAGACATCGCCACTGAAAGAATGGCAAAAGCAGACTATTTCTTTTACCGCAGAAGAAGTACCCGAGGGTGGAGAAATGCATGACAACCCATTAGTGGTAAGATTGGAGATTAACCCAAAACCTAGCAATGATGAAGATGATGAAGCTGAGAATTCATGGGAATCAATAGAATTTTGATCGATACTGGAAGTTCCATGAATATACTTTTTTATCATACTTATAAAACTATGGGAGGGAAATATGAAGATCTAATACCTTCAACTTACAAAATCTGTGGTTTTAATGGTACTACAAATAAGCCTAAAGGAGAAGCTCATATGCGAATTCCACTGAAAGGACTCCTCTGAAATTTTATTCTGTGTAGTCGATGTGGAATCACCATACAACGCATTGATTGGACGACCTTGGTTACATGAGATTCTAGGTGTAGCATCGACTTTCCATCAATGTATCAAGTTCCCTCATCCCAGTGGTATTGGCATCATAAAAGGAGATTGGATAGAAGGAAAGAAGTGTTATGAAATTGATATAGAATCTTGCGAAGAAAGAGCTGCGAAGAAGAAGAATTGGAAACACAACATCAAAGAAAAACAAAAAATTGATATATTGATGGTAGATGCAATAGAACAGAGAGAATAAGAAACGCTGCGAAGCCAATGCATGTTGAAGATAAGAAGCGACGAAAATTTCGTAAGACAAGAAAATAACAGAAAAATTCGAAAATGCAGAGGCAGAAAGTAGCAGAAGTAAGAGACTTAAAGAGTAAATGTATTTGTTGATTTTATGACTACAAAAGTAAAACTGAGAGAAGAAAGAAAGATATATGGTTGATCTTAAAAAAAAAAAAAAAAAAAAAAAAAAAAAAAAATCTTTGAATGACAAAGATGAGATTGCGAAATTTCAAAAGAGCTGATATGCAGAAGAAAAAAGAAAACAATCAGAAAGGGGCGAACTTGCTATGGCATACACCCTAGTTCGCGAAATCAAAATTTCGCAAGAGGCAAATGTAAGACCTAACGTGCGTCATAAAAGGGGGTACCTGTTGCATGGCTCAGGGAAAAGGTTACACCGCCCCTGGAACCTGAGTCATGGAGATATGGGGTCAATAAAGCCCATCCAGGAGAGGTACCTTGGATTTTCAACCTAAGCTTATGACTTAGATTGGACGACTGAGGGTCTCTTCTAAAGAGTCATCATCTGATCAAGGCGCCGAGGTACACGATTGAACCAAGAGTGCCTAGGGCGTTTGAAGCGGGCCATTCTTGGCAAGTCTTTGCTTTTGCTGCACTCGGCCCGAAGAAAACTCCACTTAGGGTGCAGTCTCGTAACCATAAGCCCTATAGGCAAAAGGTATAAGAGGCTGCGAAAACAACTGGTTGTTGTTAAGACCGGATGGGAGGAGCCAACCTTGTATGGTAGAGGTACGTCTCCTTGAAGGGGAAACCAGGGGGAAGATAAGGGCGGCACCCTCCATTAGGGAGCTGATAAGTGTCTTAAGACGCAAATGTCATGAGGCTTTATTTTCGCAAGAAAGTTTAGGCTAGTCATATTTGTGCGACAATCCTGAAGAGGCAATAATACAAAAGACAAAGATAAGACGAGATCAATGGGTCAGTACATGAAAGTGTAAGGACGTCCTGCGATTTCGTCGCAAGACGGCAATGTCATGGGGCTTTATTTTCGCGAGAATTTTTAGGCCTGTCATATTGTCGCAACAAAAATTTCAAAGAGAGAGTTAAGGCAAGATCAATGGGTTTT
The DNA here is from genome assembly GCA_023531295.1 of Papaver armeniacum. Taxonomy (NCBI): domain Eukaryota; kingdom Viridiplantae; phylum Streptophyta; class Magnoliopsida; order Ranunculales; family Papaveraceae; genus Papaver; species Papaver armeniacum. The sequence goes on from JAJJWW010013896.1 coordinate 90,834, forward strand.
TGCATGCAAGTGCAAAGACGTCCTGCGATTTTGTCGCAATGACAAGAGGTGGCACAATAAGACCTTTAACTAGGAAGGCAAAATAAGACCACATAAGAGAAAAAGCAAAATAAAATCTTGGAAGAAACCAAGAAATACTTACTTGCGAAAATTCAGCAGGAACCGCTGCGAGACTGAGGCACGAATACATGTTGCCATTTAAAAGTGTTGATGGTGGGTTTTCATTTGAGGTTAAAATTGTAAAAACCAGAAAAAATTATTCGCTGACATCTTGTAAAAGATAAAGCCATTAATAAGTGTTGGATACTCCCTCACTTAATTCACCAAGAATGGAGCATGTGGCAACAATCCCATTCTGTGAATACATGAAATTCCTCCGAGGTTGGAGTATGTGGCAACAATCCCATCCTGTGAATTTCTAATCAGCCTTGTATTTCCGGTACTCATTATCAGTGTGGCATGACGACTGAGTGTTACTCTTACAGAGTAACACGAACCTCCAAGCACTATAATGAAACCATGTACGAAATACCCGTACAGGCTGACTCTCGTGTGTTATACTAGCCCGATTGAGCCCCTCTCGGTGTGTTATACTAGCCCGATTGAGCATCCGGATTGACCGTATCAGTCCGGATATGATCGTAGTCATCCAACTCCATAAGCATGATTGGATGACCCAGATCAATTCCATCACCCCCAAGCAGGTCTGGAATATCCACTGCCGAACCAATGCGGAACCCGCATGGTCGGCCATTGGCCTAGCTTGCCAAAAAACGTTCATACCAAGCATTATGGACGGAAAACCCTAAATTAGGGTTTGCGGCATATTACATGTGTCGCAAAACAGCCTCAACCATCCATCTTCGCAGGTATAGATGGAGGGTGTAGATGTAGATTCAAAGGGCCCAGAGCATATCAACGCGATCACCGTGGGCCCGCCTACACACTTGACCAATCGGTCAAGACCAACCATGTTTGGTCGTGACAAAATCGTCGCCCAAACAAGAGAAGACGCACGGCTTTGAAACCCAAAATTAGGGTTTTGAGTATCACGAGCGTCCATCTTCTCCGGCATGAACGGAGGGTCCAAGATTAGATTAAGCAGGTCCGGTCATACCAGCATGACCAGCGTGGACCCATCTATTCCCTAACCCAATCGTCCAAGGCATATCATGCCTGGCTAATCCAAAACGCACGCTCAAACTAGCGTGGTCACACCTCCCAAACCGCAAACTGATCTCGACCACTCAACTTCGCTGGATGATTTGGATGGCTCAGATCACGTTTTCATGGGATATTCAGGTATAGGCGTTGACATCAGCCTACCACCTTCACACCAGGCCAATCGGCCAAGACCGACCAAGATTGGTCGTCTTGGAACGTGCGCCTGAAGAGGGCATGACGTGCGGCCCTTGCGGCACTAGTTTTTTGTCGCAAATCGATCTCGACCACTCGATTTCACCGGATGAATTGAGTGACCCATATCATACTTTCATGAGGTAATGGGGTATAGGCGCCTACACCATCATGCCATCTACACGCATGTATGGTCGGTTAGGCCAAAGTTGTATCCCATGCTTGGTTTCGACCAAGCTGAAGAGTGATGCCCGCGCACCTCTTCAAAACCCTAACTTCATCAACGATCGCAGATGGGTGTCTCAGAGATCATCTCATCTATCCAACTTCACCAGCTTGGTTATACATCCCTGGTCAGGAGTTAATTGGTGAGTAAGGTGTCATTACTCATCACTTTACCACACCATGATGCAGTACCTGCATAAAATACACACGATACTTCACAAGTATCGACTTCCTGAATAACACAGTTATTCAATTCAGCATTACATGCTACCTATCGTGGATCCACGATCCACACATTCCAGACATCAATCATGTCACAAACTGGGGGATACATCTTTGGGGTATTGGTCGGCGGTTTACAGCGTGCAGCGTGTAACGCGCCATCACAAGAACGTGTTAGGAATTCATGGACGGTTAGAGATGAACAGGAGAAGTGGGCAAGGCTGGTCGTGTATCACCAACGCACAACTCCACTACTCCATCACTCCACTTCCTCCACTTCCCACGAGAGACGTGAATAAGACTCAATGACTTGTATAAATAGGTTCTCCGCCCTATTTCCAGACAACAGAGAAAAACAACAAGAAAACACCCAGAGCCTGCTTACACCAATCGTAAGCTTGTTCACTTTCCTGTTGCAAGTCATAAGCAAGTCTACACCTTCACACTCTCAACACCTTCTTCGCTTCCCTCCCTAAGATCAACCCAATTTCCTTCACTTTGTGACCGAAATAAGTCTGGAACGGCCATTTATTGGTTTAGGCCGGACTTGCACAGATTGATCTCTCGAATCTACAAGCAATTACCGCGAAGTGCATTTGTTTAAGGTTTAAATTCATTCCTCATCCACACCCCAAATTACCAAATTCTGCAGGAGTAGTTTTCAACCATAAACAATTGGCGACCACAGTGGGAGGTTGATCTCTCGGTTGCACAAAATTGAATTCTCAATTTTTCGGTTTCCATCTCGCAATGTATCCGGAAACCACAGGTGGTTCAGATATCATGGGAAGTGTAGCTAGAATGCTGGTGGATGTCTTGGAAAATCAAGCCGGTATCACTAGAATACAGAGCGAGATATTCCGCCTTTTGAATGATATAGCAGCACAATTACAAGAAGGGTCGGCATGCATCTACTCAAGCGGTGCAAGAAATGCTGAATCCTTAGTCAGGAGTCACACCTTTACCGGTGGAGAGGCAAAAAGAGCGCTCAACCGCAGGAGACTCAGGAAAGACGAACAACATGGTCCAGCCGACGAAGACTCGAGGAAACTCCACAGAGGAAAACACTTGTCCGGGGTACCACAACGTCTACCGGATAAAGAAATGGAGCCTGCAGCTTACGGATCCCTGCTGGAAGATTTATATCTCAAGACCCTTGTCGAAGCCCGGAAGACTGTTCAATCCGCATCGACCTTTCAACTAAGTTAAAAAATGCTTGAGGAAGGAGAGATCAATCAAGGGACACGTGAGTACGAGAGGATGGGAACGTTCAATTCGATCACTCGGCGGTGATATTACAACACCTCCCATCACACAGAGCCGCAGAGCAGCCGCAAATCCCGGCATCTCATCAAGTGTAACACCTCTGGTAGTCACCAGAGCAACAACTTCCACTCCTTCATCAGGATGAGGAGCCGGAGGGACGAGAGGAGGACCATCCCCCATTACCATTACGGACTTGATGGAGAAGCGGGAAGTTCTTGCTAAGACTCAAACGGATATGGCCGCAACTCGGAAAGAGGTACTCACTTTTCTTAAGACATTAATCGATCGATTTCCACAAGAGCCGTGACAGCCCTGGAGCAAAAACGGAACGCATTCAACGCACCGGAGAAGGTACTTCGGCGGCGCGGACCTCCATGGACCTCGATCAAAGAAGCGACATCGGATATGAGCGGTCTGTCATGGAGACTCCTACACCGGGACCGATCCTCACAACGATCCTCCTCAAGTCAAGTCAATAGTTTCACTATGAACCGAGAGGCCGGTGGATCGGGAAGCGTTTTCTCTCTTTGGAAAGTTTATGCGAACTTTCACACCTCTCGAAGAATCGGCGCATGGAGACATTTTGCTGCAATCAACCCAGGAGGAAGTTCACAACCGTGCCCTACATGTCACCGCACGCATCAAGGATTCGAGTTCAAGACGGCCCTTATCGACACAGAGCGTCTTCGAATGTGATTACTCTCAAGACTCTCGGGACATCCAAGGTTCTCCCAGGCAAGGTCGTACGGAAGCCTACCACAATGACGGACTTCGAGGGAAACCAAACCAGCACATACGGGAGGAGCTCCGCTAAAAGAATCAGACAAGTTCGTTGCATCCCACTCCCTACGTGGGCGTCAATCCAGGAAGAAGACCGGCTTGCATCATTGAGAGCTAAAACCCACGATGCATCTTTGCTGACGAAGCATTCTTCTCCATCCTGTGAAGCCACGACCCACGTTCACACGAAGAGGGAACGCACTTTTGTGGTGAGTCGTGACCAGAAAGGGAAAACGGTATACCGACACTGCCATTATCAATTAGCAGGGGAGACTGCTACCCAGTCTCTCCACCCAATGGAATGCTACAACAGCAACGAACCACAAGAACAAGTGCTAGATGCTCCACAACAGCTGCAAGATGGCACCAACTCCACAACTGATGAGATTGAAATCGTTGGGGAATCTCCTAGGCCTATCTCCATCAGCTCAACCTTGAGTAGGGATAAACGCACGAAGCTCGTGGAACTTCTCAAAGAGTACCAAGACATATTCGCTTGGAGATATGAAGAAATGCCGGATTTAGATGAAAATTGGTCACCCATCATCTACATGTCATACATGTATCCAAGTCGGTTAAACAGTTGTAGTTCAGATCGATCAGTCTTTGCATAGACTTGAAACTTGAACAAGTCTTTGCTCCAAAAACGATCCTCCTTTACCTAACATCGACACGTTAGTAGATTCAACCAGCGGACACGGCATGTTCTCCTCCATGGATGGATGTAGCGGCTACAACCAGATGAGGATGTACGAGCATGATGCAAAGCCGATACCTCAAGGGAGCATCCTCAAGAAGATAACGATGTCCACGCGTCATATCGAGCAAGATCCGGGCGAGTCACTTTATCAGACAGTGGTACATGTCTATCATGCTATGTTGGAGAATCCGCGCTTTTGGTCATCCTCTGGAGCTGTTGAACGCTCATCTACGACAACATATGCCCTGATAGAAAGAAACAGGCCTGCCGGTAATGAAAAGCCTCATAATGTTTGTAGGGGCATGTATCTCACCAACATGCGATACAACCTTCAGCCTTTTGTAAGCAGTTCCCCGAAGAAGCAAGAGGAAAACCACCGAGATACAACATCCTGCGCGTCCGTCAACTCCAACTCCAGTACCACATGCACGACTCCCAAAATGATGAAACAATGTCCAAGATATTCCATATCTGGCTCGACAACAACCACTAAGAACAAACCATGTAAACCACGCTTGGGGACTGAGGCTCAGCATGAAGTTCCTTCACCGTCAATCAAGGAATTCTTCAACATGAGAGAGATGGTCAGTCAAGAAGCATGGAATTCGCAAGGGTAAATCGAACTGAATAGGGAAACACTTCAACGCTCCCTCTAGCGTAAGCCGCTTCAATGGTCTATTCAAGAGCCGCCTCAACGCTCTCTCTCCGGACCCACGTTCGCTTGAAAATCCCGCTTCAACACTCTCTCAAGGATCCACCTCAATGTTCGCACCAGAAGCCACTTTAACATCCTCTCGAGTCGTTTCAACACTCAAGCTACATCAATAATCTGCGCTCTGGTCAAGTTATCTTTGATGTACTCATTGCTCAACATACATCTCATCCATCCTTCATGAGGACCCAGCGGAGCATGAAAAACCCTGAAGTCGATAGGAGGAGGGTTATCCTGTGGTACGGATATTTTCAAGGGCGCGATGAACAACTCATCATCAATGTTTGGCATATCTTTGAAGCTTTCAACACCTCCTGACTTGGCACCAAGATTATCCCTTAAGACATCTCAACAGGAGTTCTTTTCTTCATTCTACAATAAAAGACAGGAGCAGTACTTGTATAAAAACGCGTAATATGTGTAGTCACACACGACAGAACACACATTCACTTTGGAGTACACAAGGCTGGTATTGGGTCCAAACACCGGTGTTGATCAAGTCACAAGTCCGGTGTTGATTAAGTCTCAAGACCGGTATTGATCAAGTCACAGGTATCACTCAAGTTTCAAGTCCGGTGTTGATCGAGTCACAAGTCCGGTATTGCTCAAGCTTCAAGTCTGGTATTGATCAAGTCACAAGTCTGGTATTGCTTAAGTTTCAAGACCGGTGTTGGTCAAGGGCACGAGGCTGGTATAAAGGTGACATTCAGTCAGGCATACACGATATGGGACCCACGTTCAATCTAGCATATATGGCGGGACCATATTTATTTGCACAACACGGTTCTCTTATGTCATGGGAATCATGTTCACGAAATTCAAGCCCACGTTCGATCAAACAGGCGCAGTAGCCCCACAAACGAAGCAAGGCGCAGCGGTCCGTCGATTAGGCACAACCCCACGATCGAGCGAAGCAGCGCAATAGCCCTCGACCTAATCGGGCATAACAAGGTCGATCCGGCAAGACCGACATTCAAACGGAGCAAGCACGAGTGGGCCCTCGACCGAAGCAGACATAGCAAGGTCAACCAAAGCAGAGCAAGACCGACATCATACTAGGGGAATGCTCTCCTAGATGCCTTTTGAACGTGACATACTCCAAGGACAGGATGACCCGTCTCTCCCGGTAACATCTAACTTTGTCTCATAAAGTTTTATCTTTAATTGTCACCATCTTATGCCTATCCCACAATAGTGTAACCATTGTGTGCTAGGCGAGGGGACTTAATGTTGATGGTGGGTTTTCATTTGAGGTTAAAATTGTAAAAACCGGAAAAAATTATGCGGCCGACATCTTGTAAAAGATAAAGCCATTAATAAGTGTTGGATACTCCCTCACTTAATTCACCAAGAATGGAGCATGTGGCAACAATCCCATTCTCGTGAATACATGAAATTCCTCCGAGGTTGGAGCATGTGGCAACAATCCCATCCCGTGAATTTCTAATCAGCCTTGTATTTCCGGTACTCATTATCGGTGTGGCATGACGACCGAGTGTTACTCTTATAGAGTAACACGAACCTCCAAGCACTATAATGAAACCATGTACGAAATACCCGTGCATGGGGATGACTCTCGGTGTGTTATACTAGCCCGATTGAGCCCCTCTCGGTGTGTTATACTAGCCCGATTGAGCATCCGGATTGACCGTATCGTCCGGATATGATCGCGATCATCCAACTCCATAAGCATGATTGGATGACCCGGATCAATTCCATCACCCCCAAGCGGTATGGAATATCCACTGCCGAACCAATGCGGAACCCGCACGGTCGGCCATTGGCCTAGCTTGCCAAAAACGTTCATACCAAGCATTATGGACGGAAAAACCCTAAATTAGGGTTTGCGGCATATTACATGTCTCGCAAAACAGCCTCAACCATCCATCTTTGCATGTATAGATGGAGGGTGTAGATGTAGATTCAAAGGGCCCAGAGCATATCAACGCGATCACCATGGGCCCGCCTACACACTTGACCAATCGGTCAAGACCAACCATATTTGGTCGTGACAAAATCGTCGCCCAAACAAGAGAAGACGCACGGCTTTGAAACCCAAAATTAGGGTTTTGAGTATCACGAGCGTCCATCTTCTCCGGCATGAACGGAGGGTCCAAGATTAGATTAAGCAGGTCCGGTCATACCAGCATGACCACCGTAGACCCATCTATTCCCTAACCCAATCGGCCAAGGCATATCATGCCTGGCTAATCCAAAATGCACGCTCAAACTAGCGTGGTCACACCTCCCAAACCGCAAACTGATCTCGACCACTCAACTTCGCCGGATGATTTGGATGGCTCAGATCACGTTTTCATGGGATATTCAGGTATAGGCGTGGACATCAGCCTACCACCTTCACACCAGGCCAATCGGCCAAGACCGACCAAGATTGGTCGTCTTGGAACGTGCGCCTGAAGAGGGCGTGACGTGCGGCCCTTGCGGCACTAGTTTTTTGTCGCAAATCGATCTCGACCACTCGATTTCACCGGATGAATTGAGTGACCCAGATCATACTTTCATGAGGTAATGGGGTATAGGCGCCTACACCATCATGCCATCTACACGCATGTATGGTCGGTTAGGCCAAAGTTGTATCCCATGCTTGGTTTCGACCAAGCTGAAGAGTGATGCCCGCGCATCTCTTCAAAACCCTAACTTCATCAACGGTCGCAGATGGGTGTCTCAGAGATCATCTCATCCGTCCAACTTCACCAGCTTGGTTATACAGACCACAGTCGGGAGTTAATTGGTGAGTAAGGTGTCATTACTCATCACTTTACCACACCATGATGCAGTACCTGCATAAAATACACACGATACTTCGCAAGTATCGACTTCCTGAATAACACAGTTATTCAATTCAGCATTACATGCTACCTATCGTGGATCCACGATCAACACATTCCAGACATCAATCATGTCACAAACTGGGGGGATACATACTGGGGTATTGGTCTGGCGGTTTACAGCGTGCAGCGTGCAACGCGCCATCACAAGAACGTGTTAGGAAGTCATGGACGGTTAGAGATGAACAGGAGAAGTGGGCAAGGCTGGTCGTGTATCACCAACGCACAACTCCACTACTCCACTACTCCATCACTCCACTTCCTCCACTTCCCACGAGAGACGTGAATAAGACTCAATGACTTGTATAAATAGGTTCTCCGCCCTATTTCCAGACAATAGAGAAAAACAACAAGAAAACACCCAGAGCCTGCTTACACCAATCGTAAGCTTGTTCACTTTCCTGTTGCAAGTCATAAGCAAGTCTACACCTTCATACTCTCAACACCTTCTTCGCTTCCCTCCCTAAGATCAACCCCATTTCCTTCACTTTGTGACCGAAACAAGTCTGGAACGGCCATTTCTTGGTTTAGGCCGGACTTGCACAGATTGATCTCTCGAATCTACAAGCACTCACCGCGCAGTGCATTTGTTTAAGGTTTAAATTCATTCCTCATCCACACCCCAAATTACCAAATTTTGCAGGAGTAGTTTTCACCCATAAACAAAAAGTAACTTGCTTAATCTTTCATTTGAATACAAATAACAGAGGCAAGTATGGGAATGAATAGAATAAGAACATGTTATTTGTCTCCATATGATTGATTTACGCACTCATAACATGAAAGGTTGATAATATATTGATTAACTATATTGCAAAAAAGAATTGCCTCTTTAACATGTGCAGAAAGGAACAACAAAGGTAGAACTTGTATTTGAAGATTCAAGAAATTCGCGGCAAAAGATTACAAAGATAGGAAATTAAAAGAATGAATGTACAAATATTACAAAAAGAGAAAGAAGGAAACAAAACTATTTCTTGTTTGATTCTTCTTCATCATCTTCATCAAATCCTTCTTCTTCTTCATCTCCATCAGATTCCTCTTCTTCACTAGCATCACTGTCAGAGATATCCAGAGGAGGCACATTCTTGGGGATTTCTTCTAGGAGGCAAGGATATGCAGAATGAGGGATATTGTTGTCGTCGCAGACCGTCTTAATAGTATGATTGCGAAAAAGAGTAGCATCATTCTTAAAATTCGCAATGGTAATCTTTAGTTGGCTCTTCAGTCTAGAATATTTATCATCCCGAGAAGGAAGATTCTTTGTGAGCCGCTACTTCTCAGACTCAAGTTCTTCAATCCTTTTGAGAAATCTCTATTCAGCTCCTGCGAACATGTGATAGTGAATCAGCAACTTGATGACAATTTTATGAAAGACAAACAGTTAAATAAAGAAGAACAATTAACAACCTTCTCTGTCAGAAATCATATCCCTAACCAAGGCCGTATGCTCAGCTTGAAGACTAACGTTAACACCTAAGTTATTTCTGGCGTCATCCAGAATTTTCGCAGCCCAAGCAAATTCATCATCATTATTTATGAGAAGAAGGGAGCGAATTTGATTCTCTCTTTCGCTAAGAACAACATTTTTACGGTTAGATTCATCTCGTTCAATTTGAACCTCAAGAAGAGTCTTTTGGAATTTTACTAACGCTTGAGCACCTTGTTTAGCAATGCGATCTTTATCATCTATGAGATTACTGATCTTGATTCTTAAAGCATTAATTTTCTCTTTAGAATTAAGATAGAAACGTTTAAATTGGTTGGCTAAGCCCAAACTGGATCTATGGTCAATTTCTAAGAGGCGAAATTTGGATTGGAGTTCATTTATGGGAAGCGATTTAATCTTGTCATTTGAAAAACTATTCAAAGAATTATTGAGGTGTTCAAGAAGAGTGTTATTATCCATAGAGTCAGGGAATGAGCGAAGGAGAATGGCTTCATCAGAAAGGTTATAGACGTCTGCGAAAATGGTAAATCAGATGAGGGAAGATAATGAGAAAACAAAACAAAGGAAAAGAGAAAAGTTTCATACCATAAAGTTGCTGGTTGGCACTTTGAAGACTAGATATCTTGTCCTTCTGAGTGGAAGAATCAGCTACTAATTGTTTATTCTTCTCGCAAAGAGTAGCAGCTTCAGCTTCTAGTTCTTCATTTCTCTTGCGAAGTTGAAGATTCTTCTTTTCAAGAATCCCACGCCTTTTCTCAAGATCTGAGGCAACAGCGAAGGAAGCTCTCCTGCATCGCGAAGGAAATTGTCAAGATATAATATAATTTTAAATCATAATTATGAAGGAATATAGAAACGAAGGAATACCAAGACACCAAGTGAGTTCAGAAAGCTGAGAGTCACTGATCTGGAGACTCCCTGAAGAGAACCATTACCCTCTAGTAAAGGAGCATCGCAGATACTCGCAAGAGCTTTGCATGTACTAGAGAGACGATCATCCCCAATCCCTTGCATGAAGTCAGAGAAGATGCTAGATAGTTGTGCCATAGAAGATCCAGCTAGAAAATCTTCTCTTGCGAAAGGAGTATCAACATCATCGTTATCATCATCATCAGAACTTTCGCCAGGTCGAAGATTTGAAGGAGAAGGAGAATGAACTTTTCGCTTATTTAAAGGTGGAGTAGCATATTTCTCCTTGCGAAGAGAACCTTTACCTTTGCCTTTGGTCTTCGCAACCTTAGAGCTTTCTTCTTCTTCAACAGCTACAACACCAACCTTCGCACACACATGACGATAAGAAACAGAGACAACAATATTGTTAAAAATATAAAGATGTTTCTTACTTCATCTGTGATGGAGCGCAGAGCAGATAAAGTGCTAGCCTTCCCGGTTCTCTTATAGCTCGATCTCAGCTTGTTAATCTAAAATTTTCGCAAGAGTTAGAGAACAGGAAAGTAACAATAAATGAAAGATTATGAAGTGAACAAGACTCGAAGACATACCTCTTTCACTTTCTCGGGCCAATTAAATACCCAAGGTTGGTAAGTGGCGAGATTCGCAGGAAGCACGTTTGGACCTGAAATATAAGGTCCCTTCAAAACCAGTGGAAAGACGCACCATTTGTCGTCTTTAGAGTGACGAGGAATATTATTCTTGCCAGAATGCCAATCAATGTCCTGCATGAGTATTCTATCACTGGCAACATTTTCTTTCCTCTTCAAGCGAGCACCCCAGCGAGTTCTATCATTTTTCATATTTATTACTTCGTAATTTTCAAAGAAACTCTCTACTGTATACTTTTCGGTGAATATTTCTAAATCCTCAAATTCAGGATCCCTGACTTCTTTTGGGTAAAGAGATCCTTTACCAGCACCGCGGTTGGCGAATTCATGCATTAAGCGAATACAATCCCCACTCGATTGATAGATGGATCGCGAGAATTTCGCATGAGCAAGAATTTCATAAAATAAGGGAAGATTAAGATCGTAGAGAGGAATGGAAGGCCAGCGAGAATCTGACCAAGCGAAACTATGATTTCCTTATCATCACAATGATGATCAGAAAATAATTTGGCAGAGAGAATGGATTTAGATTCTTGATTGGGAATGGTGGTTAATGTGAAACCCTTCTCTTCGAAATCTTTCTGAACTCTTTCCAGAGAAGTTTCATATTTACGACCAACTGGAGGCATTTTCAGTATGGGAATGAAGAAAAAACTGAAGATCAAAAGAGGTAGAAAGAAGAAGATTTACAGCAGCAGAAGCGGAAGTTACGGAGAAACGTTGAAGAAAAGTTGCAGAAAAAATAAGAAGGAAAGTAAAAAGAAGAAGAGAAGAATGAGAAAAAATATATAGAGAGAGAAGAATTCTCGAAAAGGTAAACACATTTAATGCGAAGAGTAGACATGAACGGTTGAGAAATAGCGGTTGAAAAAGACGTGTCAAGAAATGGATAGAAGAAGAGATACGTGTAATAAATTCTGCGTAAAAGTACAGAATCATGTCAATACAGAAGAATATGGAAAAATGAACAGCTGCGGCATTTTGAAAGTACTAGTTGTCATGATATTCTCTCCTTCGCAGAGAAGACATAAGAAGAGGCAAGATGTAGGATCAGATTATTGCAACATTAATATCCTTGCGAAATCCTTGAACAACACAATGCGAAGATATCGCAGATTGGTAATAAAAATGACGTAACGAATGACGGAGGCTTGAACACGAAAAAAATGTGAAGATCTAGCGAGATTTAGAAGCGTTGCGAGATTTAACATTTGTACACTTGCGATAATATCGCAAGCCAGATCCGAAAATAAAGGACAACTTAGCTGTCATCCACTATGTAATTCCCTATATAAAGACCTGAACAGGCTTAAGAAATAGAGAGATCTTTTTAGAGTGGAGAGAAAGTTTTGAGGAGAGAGAAAGTCTAGAGTTGCAATTATATTCTTGATTTCATTTCCTTCTTGTAAAATTTCTAACTCAATTAATAAAAAGGTTGATTGTTGATCTTAAAGATGTGTTGAATATTATGAATTCTTATGAGGGATGTATTGTAGGAATTCCTGCAACTACAAAAGAAAAAAAAATTGCTTACCTGAACTGGCCGGGGTTTGGCGGAACTTCACCGGACGGTGACAGCGATGGTCGGCTCCGGCAAAACTTTTTTCTCCTGCTACTGCTCGGACGTGAAGAGATGAAGGGGATGGTCGGTCAGTTCAGAGAAAAAAAAATATAATAAATAAATTTCTTAGGGTTTCTTTCCTTTTATAACAATTTTATTTCCAAAACCTAATTAAACTCTTTTCCCTTTTGGGCCCGGGCCCGTAAACGTTAAACCGGCCAAAACTGGACTTTTGATCGTCCAACTTAGCAGTGCTTCGTCTCCCCGTTCTTACGGGATGAAACTCTGTCATATTGCGGAGTCCTTATTCAGGCATTTGCTTATACATGACATCATTGAAGCAAATCGAGGATTCTGGAAATACCTTTGTACGACTAAATTCAACTACTTATCTCGTCTACTGAAAAAATCACCATCTAGTGCTTAATGCGAACATAACTGTCCCTCACTAAACAGGGGTGTTTATGGGTGAAAACTATTCCTGTATAATTTGGTAATTTGGGGTGTGGATGAGGAATGAATCTAAACCTTAAATAAATGCACTGCGCGGTGAGTGCTTGTAGATTCGAGAGATCAATCTGTGCAAGTCCGGCCTAAACCAAGAAATGGCCGTTCCAGACTTGTTTCGGTCACAAAGTGAAGGAGATGGGGTTGATCTTAGGGAGGGAAGCGAAGAAGGTGTTGAGATTGTGAAGGTGTTGGCTTGCTTATGACTTGTAAAGAAAGGTGAGCAGGCTTGTGATTGATGCACGCAAAGCTCGGGTGTTTGAATACGTTTTGTATTAACACTTGGTTTTCTGTCTCGTCTGGACTTGTGTTGTTATTTGAAATAGGGCGGAGAACCTATTTATACAAGTCATTGAGCCTTATTCACGTCTCTCATGGGAAGTGAAGGAAGTGGAGTGATGGAGTAGTGGAGTTGTGCGTTGGTGATACAGGACCAGCCTTGCCCACTTCTCTTGTTCATCTCTAACCGTCCATGACTTCCTAACACGTTCTTGTGATGGCGCGTTGCACGCTGCACGCTGTAAACCGCCAGACCAATACCCCAGTATGTATCCCCGGTTTGTGACATGATTGATGTCGGAATGTGTGGATCGTGGATCCACGAAAGATAGCATGTAATCTTTGAATTGAATAATCACGTTATTCAGAAGTCGATACTTGTGAAGTATCGTGTGTATTTTATGCAGTCGCATTATGGTGTGGTAAAGTGATGGGTAATGACGCCTCACTAACCAAATAACTCTGACCGAGGTTGTATAACCAAGTTTGGTGAAGTTGGACGGATGAGATGATCTTTGAGACACTCATCTGCGACCGTTAATGAATATTAGGGTTTTTTGAAGAGGTGCGCAAGCATCACTCTTGACTTGGTCGAAACCAAGCATGGAAAGGGATTTGGAGAGGACCGAATAGGGCATGTGTGTAGACAAAGCATGCCGGTGTGCACGTCCATACCTCATTTGTCCCATGAAGGCGCGATCTAGGCCACTCAATTTGACCGGTAAAGTTGAGTGGTTGAGATCGGTTTTGGCGTAAATCCATTGCCGCAAAGGAGTTGGAAACCGCGTGACATCCCTAGTTTGGGCACGCGTTTCAAGACGACCCATCTTGGTCGGTCTTGGTCGATCATACCAGCGTGTAGGTGGTAGGCTGGTGTTCACACCTATACCTGACTATCCCATGAAAACGTGATCTAAGCCACTCAAATCGTCCGGTGAAGTTGAGTGGTCGAGATCAGTTTGCAATTTGGGAAGTGTAACCACGCAAGTTTGGGTGGACGGTTTGGGATAACCAGGCATGGTATGCCTTGGCCGACCTCGTGAAGAGATAGATGGGCCCACGGTGGTCATGCTGGTATGACCGGACCTGTTTAATCTAATCTCGGACCCTCCATCCGTGCCGGAGAAGATGGACGCTCATGATGCTCAAAACCCTAATTCTGGGTTTCAAAGCCGCGCGTCACTCCTTGTTTGGGCGTACGAATTTGTGACAACCATGCGTGGTTGGTCTTGACCGATTGGTCAAGTGTGTAGGCGGGCCCACGGTAATCATGTTGACATGCTCTGGGCCCTTTGAGTCTACATCTACACCCTCCATCTATACCTGCGAAGATGGATGGTTGAGACTGTTTTGCGACACATGTAATATGCCGCAAACCCTAATTTAGGGTTTTCCGTCCATAATGCTTGGTATGAACGGTTTCTTGGCAAGCTAGGCCAATGACCGACCATGCGGGGTCGGCCGTGGGTATTCCATACCTGCTTGGGGGTGATGGAATTGATCTGGGGCCATCCAATCGGGCTAGTATAACACACCGAGAGGGGCTCAATCGGGCTAGTATAACACACCGAGAGTCAATCGGGCTAGTATAACACACCGAGAGTCAGCTGTACGGGTATTTCGTACATGGTTTCATTATAGTGCTTGGAGGTTCGTGTTACTCAGAAGAGTAACACTCGGTCGTCATGCCACACCGATAATGAGTACCGGAAATACAAGGCGATATGAAATTCACAGGAAGGGATTGTTGCCACATGCTCCAACCGGGAGGAATTTCATGTATTCACGAGAATGGGATTGTTGCTACATGCTCCATTCTTGGTGAATTAAGTGAGGAGTATCCAACACTTATAAATGGCTTTATCTTTTACAAGATGTCGGCGCATGATTTTTTTTCGGTTTTTTACAAATTTAACCTTGAACGAAAATCCACCATCAACATTAAGTCCCCCGCCTAGCACATAATGGTTACACTATTGTGTGGTAGGCATGAGATGGTGACATACATATATACTTTGAAATGACCAGGCTAAAGTAGATACATATTTTAGGATAGTCGGGCGTTGCCCTCGAACCGGTTGGTTCGATTAAGGATGCGAAGGAAACACGACTTGATCGGTGAGTCGCTTTGGTTCCTCTTGTACATATCTCGAGCTCGGCCGCTTCTTGTGTGTACTTCTTTCATCATACACGGCTTTCATCAGGTATATCTGATAAGCCTCGTCGATTGTTATCCCGAATAAGCAGCCTTCATAGGTGGCAAGTAAAGACTTTTTTCCTTCTGGGATTTTGTCGACTTGTGAGATTATAAAGAATCGTCTCACGTGGTCGTTTATTCCATATCTCAAGTACTGCTCTGATTTTCTGATTAACAGATTGATGGATTTGATGATCTCCTTTTTTTTTTTTTTTTTTGTGTGTGCTCATAACTCCCTCTCCTTTGCAGTTTATCATGGAAGCGGTGGACGCTCATTCCGTTGCTTCCCTAGAAAGAAGTTTTGAAGTTGACAAGCCCGA
This sequence comes from Papaver armeniacum, assembly GCA_023531295.1. Lineage (NCBI taxonomy): Eukaryota > Viridiplantae > Streptophyta > Magnoliopsida > Ranunculales > Papaveraceae > Papaver > Papaver armeniacum. The sequence continues at coordinate 106,820 of JAJJWW010013896.1, forward strand.
AAACCATGCGCACGAAGAAGTAATGGCTAAGATCGATCTTCCACTTCGCGAAGTCAGTCGTGCTATACAGGGGATGTCTATCTCCCATCTTCGTATTGCTAGAGGACGTATCTGTGCACTTTCAGCTGCGATTGACATGGAGGAGCGGAGGAGGCGCGAGGAAACGCTGCAGACACTAGTAAGCGCAAGGGCAGAGAGATTTGCGGCGCGGTTGAAGAGGCGGAGAGTTGAGCATAAACGACCTCCGAATGAAGACAAGTGTGATTACCCGATCCAGGACGGCGTGATAATTCTTGATTCTGATACAGACGAACCTGAACATGTGAAAGCAATTTGCGCGGCCCCTGTTGTTGCTATGCCCTTTGATGCTCCCCTGGTGATGTTGGGATGGAATACGCCGCCGCTGCGGAGATGTCGATGAAGAAGTTGAGGTAGATCCGAAGGGAGGTGCATCAACGGGTGATGGAGCGAGACCGACGGTGATGTGAGCGAGGCTAATCCTCTTGGCGACTAGAACCTCTTTTCTTCCTTTTTCCTTTTCCAAGTATATCCGTGCATTTGAATATCTTCCTTGTACTCAGTGGCAGCCGAGTTCAAGGTTTTCTTCCACTTGATTGTTTGAATAAAGATTTTCTTTTATAATCCTTTGTCAAGACTGCAACCGAACCTTCTCAGGCGCAAGGGTGCGCCTTCACATGTAATCCTTAGTGATAAAATAAGTAATACTATAATGGAATATCCACGGACCTGTGCTCCTGATGCAAGATCTTCTTGGCTTTGCTGGGGCAGATGGCTCAAATCATTTTCCTTTTGTGCACACGTTCTATTTCCTTCTTCCCATGAGATGCTTGTTTAGGGTTTCCTTTCTTGCTCCAGTGGGTTGATTTAGGCTGACTCAGGACTTTGTGTTTTTAGGAGTAAAGAGGTTCTCAGATGAAAATAATGCTTCAATTGAAAATTGAAAATTGAAAACCTAACTATGAATGCAAGTATTACAATCATTTTCTGGAGGAATTACAAATATGATATGAAATTGTAAAAGGAAATACGTTGGAAAAAATAGCACAGCGTTTTTAAGGTATACGGGATACTGTGAAGTGGCAGCACAACATCTTAAGTTCGGTAGGGTTTGAGCCATCGTGAGTGAATTGTTATGCCCTCTAGTTTATCAGCGTTGATGAGCTTGCAGTAGCCGCCTAGGATAACATCTTCTACCAGGTATGGTTCATCTTCTCTTTCGGTGGGTGAGTCGGGTGGAGTGGTCATCTTCACCGTCATGCTCCCAACATTGAACGTAGTCGTCTTCGTCACCAGGTCTCCAATTCCAAATAGGTTTGGGCGTGCAAATACTTGGGCCTTGGCCTTATCGTCTTTGACCAAGACAGCTTCTACACTCTTGATAAAGCGTTTGAAAGGGTCGGCTTCCCATTCACATCTCCTAGTCAGGGTTGGTTTGTCGGTTGGAGCCAGTCCCGGGACTTGTCGAGTGAGGGGCGGTAGGTTGCAAGGAGAGTTGCGTGATGAGACTTACTTGAGATCGGAACCTTTCAATGTATGCCGACAGGCTCTCTCCGGGAAGTTGTGTCACATTGGCAAGTTGTTGGTGCGGTAGCAGACAGTCATCAGGAGATCCAGAAGGCGTGTTGGAGATTCTTTCAGGTGTCGAAACCGGTAGAGGACAGACTTCCATTATGGCTTTGTTATCATGCATCCAAGAGCTTCCTAGGATCATGTCGTATTTGGGATGATCTTTGACTATGTAGAACTTTGCTTGCGTCGAGGCAGCACCCAATTTGACTTCAAGATCGATGTATCCATATGCATCTCTAAGCTCTCCTGCTGAATCTTTAACCACAGTCGGGTGACGAGTAGCTTCCTGCTTCGAAATCTTTGCCGCTCTCAAGGTCTTAACGGTAATGATGTTAAATTCGGAAGCCGCATCAATCAGCGCATTATCGAACTCAACGCCTCTCAAACGAGGGACAGTTAGGAGTCCCCAGTCTTCATTGCTCACGCCCTTCAGGAAAGACTGGGGTTCCTGGACTGCTACTGGATACAAATGCCTACCTGACACAACGTGGTTGAGGGCCGCAAATATGTCTTGACGCTGTCCTTTGGAGAAGTACAAGATTTCACATATGTGCTCCATCATAGATTGTACGGTCTTGCGAACAAAATCCCTAGAAATCATGCAGCTCCTGATAGGTAGAGGGTTTCTATGAACACCTTCGTTTCCAAGCTGGAGTTCCCCTGTCTCTACCTTTTCCCTGAATATTTGTTTCAACCTGTTGCAATCTTTGGTTGGATGATGGACGAACCTGTGGTAGCAACAATATCTGGGATCTGCCATTTCTTCCTCGGTTGGAGGACGTTTGATAGGGGGCAGCTTTACGGCGTCGTCTTGGATCCACGCTTCCAAGAGCTCTATCACTTCATTCATGGGAAAAGGAAAACCCGTGTCTTTAGTGTTTTGCTGGGAGTTTTGTGAGGCGCCCGCTCCCTCGACTTTCACGTGTTCCTTTTCGAGACGTATTTACTATCTAGTAGTTTATGCTTTCTTTTTGTGTGTTTTGAGTTTTATAGCTACTTTGGAGTCGCACGGAGGAAAAGAAGAAGAAATCACCCAATTTGAGATGTAAGGGGCGACCCAATTTGGAGGAGTACTAAAGCCAGTGCCCGCAGAGGTTAAGGGGTTTCAAGTAGGATGGTTTGTTGTTCCGTCATGAATATCCCATGGAGCTTTCCTTTTCTCTCCTCCGCCCACTACACTCACACTCAAGTAGATGGATGTTAGGAAGGACCTAATGGAGTTTGTGAAATCGTGGTAAGTGAGGCAATGGTGTTGTATTGCTTGTTCGTGAACAATGGCGCCTGCTCCCTCGACTTTCACGTGAATCTTCACTTCGAACAAGGTGCTGATTGAGTCGCAGAGCGGTTCTTTCTAGTAGTGTCGGTGCGAATGGTTTTGGTGGAATGTCGATTTTGCGGTGAGTGTGAACGCTTGGCACCTTCATGGAGTTCGAGAACGTTTGAAAGTTTTCTACATCTTTTATACACCTCTCTACACACACAACACTTTTCTTTTCTTATTCTTTGTGTGAACTCCTTAACATGAGTAGCTAATTTTATTGATTGAGGATGAATTCCTAGTTCTTAATATGATTTAAGTTTTTGTTTTCAATTCTATCTTGAATTCTCTAACCGTGGAGCAATTGTGTGTAGAAAAAGCTATCCTACGGTTGGTGATAATCTGTGACTAATAACGTAGAAAAGTATATTGCTTTGGGTATCATCCCGTTGATGCACAACTCCACCAAGACTTATTTATAAAAGCGAAGAAAATCAAAAGGTGAGAATTGTTGAAGTTTATGATTTCGAGATGATACAAGTTGTGAAGAATCAAGCGGTAAAATACTTCTCCCACGGCCATGATTTATTTTGTATTTAATTTCTCTTGTTCAAAAAAAAAAAAAAAAAAAAATTGAAAAAAAAAGAAAAGAAAAGGAAATAAAAAAAAAAAAAAAAAAAAAAAAAAAAAAGAAAAAAATTTTTTGTTATTTTTATTTAATGAGCCGGGGGGAAGGAAAATTTATAAGGAAGTTTCAAGCGACAAGGATTTAAGGTAAAAAGGTTACAAATTGTCAAGGATTTGTGAAATTCGAGAGTTTATCATCAATAGTTGAAACCGAAGACGAAGACCAAGAAGATAAAGACGAGGAGCGGAAGACGTTTCTATTGGATACCGTGAGAGTGGTGTTATCATAATTGGCGATCGGATGTGAAGGTGAGTAAGTAATCTCATCCTCGATAATAATGGTTGATTTCCTTTTGTAGAGATCGTCAGAAAAATGGTTTTTCAAAATATAAAAGATGTGGGTTTTTAAAAATATTTCGGAAGTTGTCCTTCCCACCATTCAACGTGTTGCAGGATTTTTCTCTTCATTCCTACCTGCACACATGTGAGACCCATAAAAAAGCTGTCTTTTTGAGTGCAATTATCATAAAATCCTATTTGGTGAGGCATAAGTCGAGGCGAAATGCTTATTGATCGTTTCAAACACGCATTCTCTCATTATGGTGTGGTTATTTCTCACTCAACATTTAAGAATGAGAATATGTTCTTTAGTATTTCTAACTTTTTATTACTAGCATGCAGTAAACTCTATGTCCTCATAGCTTTTTGGATGCTTGGGACGCTTGAACGCTTTGAAGTTGTAAGTTTTGGTTTGATTTGCTCGAGGACTAGAAAAGTCTAAGTGTGGGGGAATTTGATAGGTGTAGAATACACCGTATTTACTATCTAGTAGTTTATGCTTTCTTTGCTATTTTTCTTGTAAATTATGTATTTTACGCGTTGTTTTGAGTTTTATAGCTACTTTGGAGTCGCACGGAGGAAAAGAAGAAGAAATCACCCAATTTGAGCCAAAAAGGGCAAAAAGGTCATTTACAAAGCGATTGGCCATGGTTTTTCGTGAATCGATGAATATCCCATGAAGCAGATAAAGAAGAAGAAGAGGGTTTGATGTTGCATCCGATATCGATTGGAAGGAGGAATTGAGCTCGTTCTTGAGATGTTATTCAACAGCGTAGAGGTGAATTGAAGAAGCAGAGAAGATGAATCGGAAATGGGGTCGTAGCTCGGATGAATCGATGGGTTTTGGTTGAGAAGATGGGTGAGAGGAAATCGATCTTCTTTGTTGGTGTTATGAAGACTGTGGTTTGATGAAGACTCGTGATGTCGAGAAGATGGAATTGATGAATTGACAATGGGTTTTGTGATGTTAAGATTTGCAGGAGGCAATAGAATCAGAGAAGATGTTCATGGCTATGAGGATGTATTCGGGAGGTTGGGCAAGTGTCCGGGGTTCTCTAATGGAGTTTGTGAAATCAGGGTAAGTGAGGCAATGGTGATGAACGGGTGGATCGATCATACAGTGGCACGGCTCAATATGGAGTTAAGGCTATATGAACAGGGGAACAATGGATTGATGTTATCGAAGGCGGGAGATGGCTAAATGGTCCGATGTGCAAGAACCGAGGTTTGGCTGTAGGAGGTGAAGTTGTGAGACTTCGGTGGTGTTGGCTATGGTTGCAGGTGGGTTAGTGCTAAGTATCGTTGACTAATGGAGCCGTAATTTGTTTGCTTGGGTCCGTGGAAGCACGGTGGAGGTGCCGATTGAGTCGCAGGAGCTACAAACAGATGAACTCGATTGGATGTTTTGAAGAAGATGCACCAGTTGGAGTAGCTGTGCAATTGAAGCCGCAGTTTAGTTTGGTGTGTGTGCCGAATGGTTTTGGTGGAATGTCGTATTGGCGATAAATGAGAATGCGTGAGTGTGAATTTGCAGCTGCAGGTTGAAGCCGGATGTCACCGAATGCAAGAAAGTGCAGTGAACCGAGATGATTGTCATGGTCTCTTGTACAAGGGCTGTTGGTGAGAAATAATTGTGGTGTTTGCCAGTGAGAATGTGCAGGGCTGGAGTTATAGGCTAAGATTGGTGGTTTGTAGCTTATGGGCTTATGGGTTTTTAATCGAATTTGATGATGGTGCACGAGAAGACCGAGCCGATCTTTGCTCTCAGAGATGAATTCGAAAGTTGACAAGTCGTTAAAGAGAACAAAGATGTGAATTGCAACACACCCGCCGATTCCCGCCACAATCAGCTTTTCCTCACGAGTGACAAAATTTAATTTTCTATGGACTTCTCTCATGGGTGTGAAGACTTGGACTAGGAATTGATCGAGAATTTGGCTCAAATTTGGAAAGAGAAGATGAAGAGTTGAGAAAGACTTGAATTTGGAAGTTGAATTGCTAAAGGAAAAGGATTCTATTCCTTGGAAGATTTGGAGAATATTGAAGCCTATAAATAGAGAAGTTTTCTACATCTTTTATACACCTCTACACACACAACACTTTTCTTTTCTTATTCTTTGTGTGAACTCCTTAACATGAGTAGCTAATTTTATTGATTGAGGATGAATTCCTAGTTCTTAATATGATTTAAGTTTTTGTTTTCAATTCTATCTTGAAGTTTTTTCACATAATTATCGTTTTGTTTTTACTAATAGGAATGATCTTAATGACATTCATGATTGATTGATAGATTGTTTGGGTGGCCAACTAAATTGATTTGTCGGTTTAATCTAAAGCTAGTGAAAGTTAGGAGATAAGTAATCGTTTCTCGACTCTTTACATAAGTAGCAAACACGAGACCTTGCGGAGGGATTCCGTGGAGCAATTGTGTGTAGAAACAACGCTAGAAAGTGAACCAAGCGAACCGAGTTTAACTACTAGTACTAAACCTAAATTCATAAATCTTAATGCATTCAGGGAATTACATCTTGTAAGCGAACCTCGTGGTGGTTCTTTTGAATAGAATCCGATAACTAGCGGACTGTTACTCGGTGAAATTAGGGATTTTGGGGCTAGCTAAGCGGATCCGCTATCCTACGGTTGGTGATAATCATGACTAATAACAAGTAGAAAAGAACATAATTTGATTCATTGTTTTGCAAACGAAGAAGGATTCCTTGGTCTTGTCTCTCTTATTGCTTTCAACTTTATCTTTTAATTGCTTTGTTTATTTTCTTTTGCTTTTTTACACCCCTTTTGACAATTTTTACAACTAGAATCTCGTTCGTGGGGACCTGACTACCCTATATTACTTGTTAATTAGGTAGTAAAGTATTAATTAATTTGATTCGGGTCATGACAATCCAGCGCTTGAGTTCGAACCTTTTGACGAAGTCGTTAGGATGCTCGTTGTTCCGCTGAAGAATTCTTCCTAGATCGAAAAGGTGATTTGTTCAGACACGAAGAAGTACTTTCGTAGAAAGCATCGACCATCTCGCTCCAATTGGATATCTTTGTTAGGCGCGATGTTGTTGTACCAGGTGTACGCCCTCCCCGTAAGTGATTTCGAGAATTCTTTAGGCGCAGAACATGATTGTATTCATGTTCCCCCAAGGATTCCAAGAATCGAGAGACGTGTTCACGAGCATTACCAGTACCGTCGTAGAGGGAGAACTGGGGAGAGGTGTAACCTCTTGGAAGAGGAATTCGTTGTACATCTTGAGGGTAAGGTGGCTGATGTTGGTGTCCATCCGTTCGGTCCCCTTTTCCTCGATTTTGGAGAAGTCGTTCCAGATCCTCACGTGTAATGAAGTTGGAAGGTTGGTCCCTCTCCCTTTGGCGCTCAGGAGTAACACGAGTTTCTTCATTCGTGTGGGTCCGAGTGGAAACGCATGCTCCGGGTGTATTGAATGCATCTCTTGTCGACTCCAAGGGTTGTCGTGAATCTTGCGGTAATCGTTCGGTCAAAGTTTTAAGGAAGGTGAGTACCTCTTTCTGAGTTGCGGCCATATCCGTTTGAGTCTTAGCAAGAACTTCTTGTTTCTCCATCAAGTCTGCAATGGTAATAGACGGTGGTCCTCCTCTTGTGCCTCCGGCTCCTCGTCCTGATGGGGAAGTGAAAGTTGTTGCTCTGGTGACCACTGGAGGTGTTACACTTGAGGAAATGCCGGGATTTTCGGCTGCTCTGGCTCTGGTGATGGGGGGCGTTACACCTACTGGGATGTCTCCTGCTCCGCTAGTGTTGGTGATAGAGGTAACGGTTCCTCGAGATGTGGTGGCTACGGTGACTCCACTGATAGGTACATCAACACCGGAAGTGTTATCCACACTAGCTCCATCCGAATTGATTGCTGATCCAGACCTGAGTTTCACCATCTTGAAATGAATTGTTGATCGAATTGGTTCTAAGATCTACCCTTTTTTGAAATTGATAAAATTGAATTGGATTTCGAAGAAATTGAATTGGATTTCGAAGAAATTGACTTTACAACCGAGAGATCAACCTCCCACTGTGGTCGCCAATTGTTTATGGGTGAAAACTATTCCTGTATAATTTGGTAATTTGGGGTGTGGATGAGGAATGAATCTAAACCTTATACAAATGCACTGCGCGGTGAGTGCTTGTAGATTCGAGAGATCAATCTGTGCAAGTCCGGCCTAAACCAAGAAATGGCCGTTCCAGACTTGTTTCGGTCACAAAGTGAAGGAGATGGGGTTGATCTTAGGGAGGGAAGCGAAGAAGGTGTTGAGATTGTGAAGGTGTTGGCTTGCTTATGACTTGTAACAGAGAAAGGTGAGCAGGCTTGTGATTGATGCACGCAAGATCTGGGTGTTTGAATACGTTTTGTATTAACACTTGGTTTTCTGTCTCGTCTGGACTTGTGTTGTTGTTTGAAATAGGGCGGAGAACCTATTTATACAAGTCATTGAGCCTTATTCACGTGTCTCGTGGGAAGTGGAGGAAGTGGAGTGATGGAGTAGTGGAGTTGTGCGTTGGTGATACACGACCAGCCTTGCCCACTTCTCATGTTCATCTCTAACCGTCCATGACTTCCTAACACGTTCTTGTGATGGCGCGTTGCACGCTGCACGCTGTAAACCGCCAGACCAATACCCCAGTATGTATCCCCCCAGTTTGTGACATGATTGATGTCTGGAATGTGTGGATCGTGGATCCACGAAAGATAGCATGTAATCTTTGAATTGAATAACTGCGTTATTCGGGAAGTCGATACTTTTGAAGTATCGTGTGTATTTTATGCGAGTCTTGCATTATGGTGTGGTAAAGTGATGGGTAATGACGCCTCACTAACCAAATAACTCCGACCGGGGTTGTATAACCAAGCGGTGAAGTTAGACGGATGAGATGATCTTTGAGACACTCATCTGCGACCGTTAATGAATATTAGGGTTTTTTGAAGAGGTGCGCAAGCATCACTCTTGACTTGGTCGAAACCAAGCATGGAAAGGGATTTGGAGAGGACCGACCGGGCATGTGTGTAGACGGCATGCCGGTGTGCACGTCCATACCTCACTGTCCCATGAAGGCGCGATCTAGGCCACTCAATTTGACCGTAAAGTTGAGTGGTTGAGATCGGTTTGCGGCAGAAATCCATTGTCGCAAAGGAGTTGGAAACCGCGTGACATCCCTAGTTTGGGCACGCGTTTCAAGACTACCCATCTTGGTCGGTCTTGGTCGATCATACCAGCGTGTAGGTGGTAGGCTGGTGTTCACACCTATACCGACTATCCCATGAAAACGTGATCTAAGCCACTCAAATCGTCCCAGGTGAAGTTGAGTGGTCGAGATCGATTTGCAATTTGGGAAGTGTAACCACGCAAGTTTGGGTGGACGGTTTGGGATAACCAGGCATGGTATGCCTTGGCCGACCTCGTGAAGAGATAGATGGGCCCACGGTGGTCATGCTTTGGTATGACCAGGACTGTTTAATCTAATCTCGGACCCTCCATCCGTGCTTAGGAGAAGATGGACGCTCATGATGCTCAAAACCCTAATGCGGGTTTCAAAGCCGCGCGTCACTCCTTGTTTGGGCGTACGAATTTGTTACAACCATGCGTGGTTGGTCTTGACCGATTGGTCAAGTGTGTAGGCGGGCCCACGGTAATCGTGTTGACATGCTCTGGGCCCTTTGAGTCTACATCTACACCCTCCATCTATACCTGCGAAGATGGATGGTTGAGACAGTTTTGCGACACATGTAATATGCCGCAAACCCTAATTTAGGGTTTTCCGTCCATAATGCTTGGTATGAACGGTTTCTTGGCAAGCTAGGCCAATGACCGACCATGCGGGGTCGGCCGTGGGTATTCCATACCGCTTGGGGGTGATGGAATTGATCTGGGGCCATCCAATCATGCTTATGGAGTTGGATGACTGCGATCAGATCATATCCGGACTGATATGGTCAGTCCGGATGCTCAATCGGGCTAGTATAACACACCGAGAGGGGCTCAATCGGGCTAGTATAACACACCGAGAGTCAGCCTGTACGGGTATTTCGTACATGGTTTCATTATAGTGCTTGGAGGTTCGTGTTACTCTTACAGAGTAACACTCGATCGTCATGCCACACCGATAATGAGTACTTTGGAAATACAAGGCTGATATGAAATTCACAGGAAGGGATTGTTGCCACATGCTCCAACCTGGAGGAATTTCATGTATTCACGAGAATGGGATTGTTGCTACATGCTCCATTCTTGGTGAATTAAGTGAGGGAGTATCCAACACTTATAAATGGCTTTATCTTTTACAAGATGTCAGCGCATGATTTTTTTCTGGTTTTTTACAAATTTAACCTTGAACGAAAATCCACCATCAACAAGGGGACATAATGTTGATGGTGGATTATCGAAAAGACAAAAACGTAAAATCATGATACTGCATGTTTCTGACCCGACTTCAGGAATGTATGTGACAATTCATATTTTATGATCCATGAACTATTTCACGATCTCTGACTAAGCGAAAGTTACTCTCAGAGCTATGATGAATATGTTTCTCGAAAAGCCTCTCAGCTGAGCTTACGATGCTTCACACATTTTATCGACACCTTTACATTGAATCGAAATGATTAGCCGGCTCCTAGACATATTGCATGCTAGTATAGAGCCTAACGTCTTAAGGACGTCAAGCTGCTCATTGTTCCCTGACTACGTAGAGAGACCGTGTATAGAATCTCGTAATGATTGGGTGGACCCTAGACATATTGCATGCTAGTATAGAGCATAACGCCTTCAGGACGTCACGCTATTCGTTGTTCCCTGACTATACACCCCCCTCAGAACGAGTATGATTCTTCAATTATCTCATATGTCGATTATGCAAATAGGTTAATTCTAGCGTGTCATTCATCAATTGAATTCCTAGAAGATAATCTATTTATCTCATTAATGTAGTTGCAGGAAATCCCACACTACACCCCTTACAAGAATCCACACAATCAAATCATTTTAAGATGGACAATTATAAGTTTTATTGATCAAACTCCAGAAATGTTACAAGAGAAAAATGAGATAAACCAAAGAACTACAATCACTCTAAACTTTCTCTCTCTTAATGACTTGCTCAACACTTCGAAAAAGATCCCCCTCTTCGTAAGCCTATTAGGCTCTTTATATAGGACATTACATAGTGGATGACAGCTAAGCTGTCCTTTTTTTTCGGGTATGTCTTGTGAAGTATCACAAATGTACAAATGTCAAATCTCGCGACACTCCTCGATCTCGCTACATCTTCACATCTTTCTCGTGTTTTGGTTGTCGTCATCCGTTACGTCGTTTTTACTTCCATCCCGCGATGTCTTCACAGTGTGTCGTTTATGGACTTCGCGAGAATCTTGGTGTTGCGATATTCTGATCCTACATCTTGCCTCTTCTCATGTCTTCTCTGCGAAGAAGAGAACGTCATGAGAACTAGTATTTTCAAAATGCAAAGCTATTCATTTCTTCATATTTTTCTATATTTGTATGATTCCGTACTATTACACAGAATTTATTACACGTGTCTCTTCTTCCACCCATTTCTTGACACGTCTCTTTCAACCGTTATTTCTCAACCGTTCGCGTCCCTTCTCGTATTAAATGTGTTTATCTTCTCGAGAATTCTTTTCTATATATAGTTTTCTCACCCTCCTCTTCTTCTTCTTTTACTTTCTCTCTGCAATTTTTCTTCAATTCTCCTCCGTAATTTCCGTTTCTGCTACTGTAAATCTTCTTCTTCTTTCTTTTGATCTTCAGTTCTTCATTCATTCCCATACTAAAAATGGCTCCAACCGGTCGCAAATACGAAGCTTCTTTTGAAGAAATTCAAAAAGATCTTCAAGGAAAAGGTTTTACTTTAACCATCATTCCCGGTCAGGAACCTAAATCCATTCTTTCTGCCAAGTTGTTCACTGATCATCATTGTGATGATCATGAAATCATAATTTCGCTTGGTCAAATTCTCGCCGGCCTTCCTATTCCTCTTTATAACCCTAATCTTCCGTTATTCTATGGAATTCTTTCCCATGCGAACTTCTCGCGAGCTATCTATCAACTAAGCGGGGATTGCATTCGCTTAATACTTGAGTTTTCCAACCGTGGCGCTGGCAATAGGTCTCTTTACCGAAAAGAAGTTAGAGACCCAAAATTTAAGGAATTGGCGATACTCGCTGAAAGATACACAGTCGAGAGTTTCTACGAGAATTATGAATTCATTCCTATGATGAGGGATAATACTCGCTGGGGTGTCCGTATGAAAAGAAAGGATGATGTTGCTGACGATAAACTCCTTATGCAAGACATTGATTGGCATTCTGGTAAAAACAACATCCCGCGTCACTCTAAAGACGATAGATGGTGTGCTTTTCCATTGGTGATAAAGGGGCCTTATATCACAGGCTCGAATGTACTTCATGCGAGTTTCGCTACTTATCGACCTTGGGTATTTAATTGGCCCGAGAAGAATAAAGAGGTATGTCTTCCAACTTCGCGTACTTCGTAATCTTTCATTGGTTGCTTATTCCCTTATCCTTTGATTCTCGCGAAAATTTTTAGATTGAAAAGTTAAGATCGAGCTACAACCGGACCGGAAAGCTTAGCACTTTAGCTGCTCTTTGCTCCGTCATGGATGAAGTAAGAAACACTTTATATATTTTTAACAATATTGTTGCCTCTGTTTCTTATCTTCATTTGTGTGCGAAGGTTGGTGTTGTAGCTGTTGGAGAAGAAGAAAACCCTGAGGCTGCGAAGGCCAAAGGTAGAGGTAAAAATCCTCTTCGCAAGGAGAAGTCTGTTGCTCCGCCTCTGAAGAAACGAAAACTTCACCTCCCCTCTCCTTCAAATCCTCAGTCAAGTGAGAGTTCTGGTGATAAGGAAAATGATGATGTGGATATCCCTTCTTCAAATTCTCCAGCTGAATCTTCTATGGCACATCTGTCTAGCATTTTTTCTGATTCTATGCAAGGGATGGGTGACGATCGCCTTTCTAGTACATGCAAGGCTCTAGCGAGTATTTACGATTCACCTTTACTTGAGAGTGATGGTTCTCTTCATGGGGTCTCCATATCAGTGACTCCAAGCTTCTTAAATTCACTTGCTGTCTTGGTATGTTTTCATTCTCTTACTTTTTCATAGTTTTGATTTTAAATTATATCTTTTTAATTTCTTTGTTTTCTTTTGTAGTCCGGGAGAGCTTCCTTTGATGTTGCCTCAGATCTTGAAAAGAGGCGCAGTATTCTCGAAAAGAAGAACCTTCAGTTTCGCAATAAAAATGAAGAATTGGGAGTTGAAGCTACTTATCTTCGCAAGAGAAATGAAGAATTGGAAACTGAAGCTGCCATTCTTCGCGAGAAGACCAAGCAATTAGAAACTGACTCTGCCACTCAGAAAAATAAGATTTTTAGCCTTTAGAGCTCCAACCAACAACTTTATGGTATGAAACTTTTCCCTTTTCCTTTGTTTTGTTCTCTTGTTATCTTCCCTCATCTGACTTATCATTTTCGCAGACGTTTATAACCTTTCTGATGAAGCTATTCTTCTTCATTCATTTCCTGAACCTATGGATGATGATGCTCTTCTTGCTCATCTCAACGATTCTTTGAATAGTTTTTCAAATAACAAGATTAAATCTCTTCCTCTTAATGAACTTCAATCCAGATTTCGCCTCTTATAACTTGATCATAGATCTAGCTTAAGCTTAGCCAACCAACTTAAACGTTTGTATCTTAGTTCTAAAGAGAAAATTAATATTTTAAGGAAGAAAATTAGTGATCTCATAGATGATAAAGATCTTATTTCTAGTCAAGGTGCTCAAGCATTAGCGAAATTCCAAAAGACTCTTCTTGAAGTTCAAATTGAACGGGATGAATCCATCTGTCAAAATGCTATTCTTAGCGAAAGAGAGAATCAAATTCGTTCCCTTCTTCTCATAAACAATGATGATGAATTTGCTTGGGCTGCGAAGGTTCTAGATGATGCCAGAAATAATTTAGGTGTTAACATTAGTCTTCAAGATGAGCATACGGCCTTGGTTAGAGATATGATTTCTGACAGAGAAGGTTGTTAATTATTCTTCTTTATTTAATTGTTTGCATAAAATTGTCATCAAGTTGCTGATTCAATGTTATATGTTCGCAGAAGCTGAAGCAAGGTTCCGAAAAAGAATTGAAGAACTTGAATCTGAGAAAGAGCAACTTGCCAAAAATCTTTCTTCTCGGGATGATAAATATTCTAGGCTGAAGAACCAACTAAAGATCACTGTCGCGAATTTTAAGAATGATTCTATTCTTTTTCGCAATCAAACTATTGAGATGATCTGCGATGACAATAGCATCCCTCAGTCTAAGTACCCTTGCCTTCTTGATGAAGTCCCCCAAAATATGCCTTCTCTGGATATTTCTGATAGCGATGCTGGTGAAGAAGAAGAGGAATATGATGAAGATGAAGAAGTTGAAGGATCTGATGAAGATAAAGAAGAGGAAAAATCAAATGAGAAATAATTTTATTTTCCTTTTTCTCCCTTTGTAATATTTGTATAGTCATTTTTTCAATCTCCCATCTTTGGATTTATTCTTTTGCTGCGAATTTCTTGAGTCTTTGAATACAATTTCTATCTTTCTTGTTTCTTCCTGCATATAAATGGCAATTCTTTTTTGCAATATGGTTAATCAATATATGCGTAAATCTGTCATATGAAGACAAATAACATGTTCTTGTTCATTCCCATACTTGCCTCTGTTATTTGTATTCGAATGGGAGATTAAGCATAATTTATGAATATTTTCTCGTTGAACTTTATCATTGCGACAAGATCGCAGGACATCCTTACATTTTCATGTAATGACCCATTGATCTTGCCTTATCATTTCTCTTGTGTGGTCTTATTTTGCCTTCCTAGTTAAAGGTCTTATTTTTCCACCTCTCATTTTTGCGACAAAATCGCAGGACGTCTTTACACTTTCATGTAATGACCCATTGATCTTGTCTTATCATTTCTTTAGTATTATTGCCTCTACAGGATATTTTTCTTGCGACAATATGACAGGCCTAAATATCCTTGCGAACATAAAGCCCCATGACATTGCCGTCTTTGCGACGAAATCGCAGGACATCTTTACACTTACATGCAATGACCCATTGATCTCGTCTTATCTCCTCTTTTGTATTTTTGCCTCTTCAGGATTGTTGCACAAATATGACAAGCCTAAATATTCTTGCGAACATAAAGTCTCATGACATTTGCGTCTTTTTTGACACTATCAGCTCCCTAATGGAGGGTGCCGCCCTTATCTTCCCCCTGGTTGCCCCTTCAAGGAGGCGTACTTCTGTCATACAAGGCTAGCTCCTCCCATCCGGTCTTAACAACAACTAGTTGTTTTCGCAGCCTCTTATCCCTTTTGTCTATAGGGCTTATGGTTACGAGACTGCACCCTAAGCGGAGTTTTCTTCGGGCCGAGTGCAGCATAAGCCGAGACTTGCCAAGAATGGCCGAGACACTTTAAATGTCCCAAGCACCTTTGGCTCAACCGTGTACCTCGGCGCCTTGGTCAAATGCTGACTCCTTAGAAGAGACCCCCGGTCGTCCAATCTAAGTCACTAGCTTAGATTGAAAATCCAAGGTATTTCTCCTGGATGGGATTTATTACCCCCAATCTTCATGACTCAGGTTCCAGGGGCGGTGTAACCTTTTCCCTGAGCCACACTTTAGGTACTTTGCCTCTTACGAAATTTTATTCGCGAACTAGGGTGTACGCCATGAAAGTTCGTCCCATTCTGATTATTTTGTTAATTCTTTGTTATATGTAATATAGGTACCGCCTACTATGATGCACTTTTGGTGCTTTGCCTCTTGCGAAATTGTGTTCGCGAACTAGGGTGTACGCCATAGTAAGTTCGCCTCTTTCTGACTATTTTGTTGATTCTTCTGCATATGTAAGCTCTTTTGTACTTTCGCAACGTATTTGCCATTTGTAAAATATATTTTCTTCTTCTTCATATCAACTGTTACACAACTCCATTTTCACCACTCACGATTTATTTATTTTTTTGGACAACTTACATTTGTCGTCTTCTTCCCCATTTTTCTGTGACAATCAACAATTACAGTTATTCTTTAAGTCTCTTACTTCTGCTACTTTCTGCCTCTGCATTTTTGAATTTTCCTGTCATTTTCTTGTCCGTTGCGAAACCTTCGCCACTTCCTATCTTCATCATTTTTTGATCTTGCAGCATTTCTTCCTCTCTTTGCTCTATTACATCTACCATTAATCTTTCACCTCTTTGTTTTTCTTTGATGTTGTTTTTCCAATTCCTCTGCTTCGCAGCTCTTTCTTCGCAGGATGCTATATCAACCTCATAACACTTCTTTCCTTCAACCCAATCTCCCTTTATGATGCCAACACCAGTGGGATGGGGGAACTTTATACATTGATGGAAAGTTGATGCGACACCTAAGATCTCATGTAACCATGGTCGTCTGATCAGCGCGTTGTATGGTGATTCCACATCAACTACACAGAATAAAACTTCAGAAGATAATCCTTTCAGTGGAATTCGCATATGAACTTCTCCTTTTGGCTTATTTGCGGTACCATTAAAACCATAGATTTTGTACGTTGAAGGTATTAGATCTTCATCTTTTCCTCCCATAGTTTTATAAGTATGATAAAAAAGAATGTTCACGGAACTCCCGTATCAATCAAAATTCTGTTGATTGCCCAAGAATTCTCAGCTTCATCATCTTCATCCTCGATAGGTTTTGGGTTGATCTCCAATCTTACCACCAATGGGTTGTCATGCATTTATCCAGCCTCAGGTACTTCTTCCGCGGTAAAAGAAATGATCTGCTTCTGCCATTCTTCCAGTTGCGATGTCTTCGCGGTGTTCATTATTTCTTTGTCCTTGGCATCCCTTGCGAAAACCCTGCTGAGAGTAATATCGTGGAAATCTTCAATTGTCTTGTACGAATGTACAATAGAGTTACAAAACAGATTTTTTGCTTTTGCCCCAACTTCTATCACAAATGTTTCACGTTCTTTTGTCGTGTTCGCCCTGTGAATTTCTGGAGGAGGTGGTAATGCTTGAGGTTGAGCTTTCCTTACTAAAAAATGATTTAATTTTCCCTGATCTATCATCCTGAGAATGATTCTCTTTATATTTCTGCATTCATTTGTTGTATGTCCATGGAAATGGTGATATGAACAAAATTCATGGCTTCTCTCGCTTGGAGGTGGCTCCTTTCCCATGTTCCATGGTGTTGGTATATTTTCCATCAAAATTATAGCTTCCCATATTTTCTCCACGCTAGCATTCATAGGTGGCATCTCAATTTCTTCCCATACTATCCTGCGGCTTCCTTGCCCCCTATGATAATTTTGCCGTTGACCTCCATAATTTTCTTGCGGCTGGTCAAGTCTTTGAATTTTGTTATTTCCACCACGATTATAGAAATTTCTTTCTCTCTCGTATTCTTTTTGGTCACGACTCCCCATAGCTACTAGCTTCTGTTGATTATCACCCATTATCAATTCTGGTTGTCCTTGTGAGGTGCTCGCCACTGTATTTATCAACTTAGGTAACAAGCTTGCATTCGTTGTATTTGAACTTGTGTTCGCAACTGGGTATGATTCCATCTCATTTTGTTTTTCCTCGAGAGCAATATATTCCTCCTGTAATTCTCGCAGCTCAGTCATTGTGATTGTGTTCTTAATTCTGAAAATTTGAATGTATAACAGATTGGTTGCGAACATAGCATTAATGAATGATAAAATGAGATATCTCTCATCAACACGACCCGCCATGTCGCTACACATTGTATTCCACCTCATGGTCAAATGTTTCAAACTTTCACCAACCCTTTGCTTTCATACAAATACATCTTCAATGCCAGGTCGCGGGAAATTGTTACTTATGTACGCCCCTAAAAATATAGCTTGTAAATGATTGAAGGATGCTATAGTATTTTTTGGCAGGCCTTCAAACCATTTCAACGCTTCTCCTGTTAAACTTGATGCAAAGTATTTGCACAATATAGCATCATGATTTTCCCATTGTAACATACATCTCAAATAAGCTTTGATGTGTTGTATTGCACAAGTTGATCCATCAAAAATGCTGGTTAATGTAGGCAAATTGCATTTTGGGGGTATTCTTTCTAATTGTATTTCCGTGTGAATGGGGTTTTCGCAGCTTCTTCTATAGCTTCATCTAATTGTCTCCTACCTCCTTCTTTCTTATTATTTAACATTCCTCTCATTTCCGCTAGCTCTTTCAAAATTTGTTCATTTATACTAGAATTATCTTCCACTGGCCTTTTTAACTCCGCCTCTCTTCTTCTGCGTTCATATCCGTTTTGATTCTCTTGATCATCATTTTCTTCTCGTCTTTCTCTGCGATCTTCTCTTTCATTCCTTTCGTGAATTCGCACACCATTATATCTCTCATTTTCTCCTCTTTGCCGTCTTTCAGTTCTCCTTAGTGTTCTATCGTATTCTTCATTGATATTAACATTATTGCGATTACGCTCACGCCTTCTTTCTCGATTATCGTGATTGTTTTGGCGAATTGCCTCTTGTAGTTCTTGCTCTTCCATTTCTGCTCTTAATCTTTCCCTTTCGTGAGCTAGATGCGCTTGTTCAGTATAATGTCTTTCAATTTCATCTTGAATTGCTCGGTGATTTCTTTGTACTTCTCTCCCATGTAATATTCTCCTTCCTTCTTCCTGATTTTCTCCATCCTCTTGATTATTTCGTCTCTGGCGGTATCTATCTCTCTGATTTCCATCATTTTGCCTATCTTGGAGAGCTTCATCGTGTTGGATATAATGATTTCCCTTACTTCTCTTCTTTCGCGGCGTTCCTCATCTGCATTTTGTATTTCTTCTTGAATTTCTTCATTAGCATTTTCTACAGGCACATTTCGTCTTACTTCTTCCCTTACTGATCTTGACCTTGTAGTGCTCCTTGACCTTCTGTTCTGTAACCTCATGTTTTCCATCCTTAGCTTATGATTTTTCCTTGTCATATTTGCACGTTCTTCTGTTTCTAACCGCCTTTCTTCGCGTATTGTTTGTCTCAATGCCTCTAACGATGTAATCTCTTCGTTTCCATGAATTATTCCTCCAATCATTTATTGATCTCTTTCCTCTTGTCCATTACCTCCTAATTGCTTCTCTTCCCCTATTTCATCTACAGAATCATCGCTAAGTGTGTACGCTCACTCTGTCATAATCCTCAGTTCTATTTTGTATTGGTGCATGCTGAATTGGCGATTGAACCCGATTTTCTCCATTATTTCTTGTGTTTGCTCTTGAAGATTCTCCCATTTCATTTCTTTCTTCTCCAGCAAGTCTCCTACTTCTTCTAACAGTCGTTGGTTGTTCTGATGTATGTCTTCTTCTTGTCATTCTTTAATCTGAATGAATTGTTGAAAATTATATGAAATTCTTTATCTACTACTTCAAATCCTTCCAAATCACAATATCAATCTTCACTCATCCCTGT
This sequence comes from Papaver armeniacum, assembly GCA_023531295.1. NCBI lineage: Eukaryota > Viridiplantae > Streptophyta > Magnoliopsida > Ranunculales > Papaveraceae > Papaver > Papaver armeniacum. Next base: position 126,176 of record JAJJWW010013896.1, read on the forward strand.
TTCTAGCGCCATTATGTAGTTGCAGGAAATCCCACACTACACACCTCACAAGAATCCACACAATCAAATCATTTTTAAGATGGACAATTATAATTTTTATTGATCAAACTCCCAAAATGTTACAAGATGAAAAAGAGATCAGCTAAAGAATTACAATCACTCTAAACATTCTCTCTCTTAATGACTTGCTCAACACTCGAAAAAGATCTCTCCCTCCTTAAGCCTTGGCTCTTTATATAGGACATTACATAGTGGGTGACAGCTAAGCTGTCCTTTATTTTCGGGTATGACTTGCGAAGTATCGCAAATGTACAAATGTCAAATCTCGCAACACTCCTCGATCTCGCTACATCTTCACATCTTTCTCGTGTTTTGGCTGTCGTCACCCATTACGTCGTTTTTACTTCCATCCCGCGATGTCTTCGCAGTGTGTCGTTTATGGATTTCGCGAGAATCTTGGTGTTGCGATATTCTGATCCTACAATTACTCCATTCCATGACTGATCCTCACCTGGATTCCATGGATTAGTAATAGATAATTCATTTTATTACTCTGTTTCATGGCTGATTCTCAGCTGAATTCCATTAATTAGTAATAAATATTTACTGATCAGGCATATGGACCATCACCGAGTAAGCCCCGAGAAAATGATGCGAGTGTACTTAGCAAATAATGCACAAACGAGCACCCGAATGCACGAACGAGAAAACCTATGCAAAATAGGGAAGAAAAATAATAAAAGAGGCGCCTAGGGGACCGGGCCCACCTGTCGGTCGGTCATGCCGCAGTGGCCGGCCCCACGCCTCTCCCATTATTTTATTATTTTTCCTAGTCTCATGAAAACTCCTTCATTCGAGCAAATTTCCTTGTTTGAGCAAAACTCTTAGTTTCTCCATATTTTCCTTCAAACGATGAAAAAATAATAAAAAATAGGGAAAGGAGTCACGGGACCGGGCCGCCTAGCCGGCCGGCCATGCCCTAGCCGTGGCCGATCCCACACCCTATTATCCCATATTTTCTTATTATTATTATTTCCTTCATCTCATGAAACTCCTTCGTTTGAGCAAAAACCCTAGTTTTGTATATTTTCTCAAATGTTGCTCAAACCATCAAAATGCCAAAAAGTAAAATGGTAAGATCATTGGCTAGGCTACTCACGACTAATATTAAAATATTATTATTTCAGTATTCTAAAAATATTGGTCACACGAGCAAAATTGTACTTGCACATTCAAGCAAAATCGAGAGTTTCAGTCAAGATCAAACTTTTCTGAAAATCCAAAATATTGCTCAAACTCGCACCCAGAAAATACCAAAACTCTCAAGACTGAGATACAGATAATATGGTGACACGGGCATGCCACCTTGACCGAACAAGGTCGACCCTTAGGCTTGCAAGGATCCGGTCCACACTCTTTCACAATTTTGACCTAATTAGCTTTCAACAGTTCATAATGGGTTCAAACTCTTTCCAACCAACTTGGAATTCGCTCAATCAACCACCAGCTGGCTCCACGACCACCAAAGGCCAGTTTCACACCCCTTTGTCGGTCTCTCATCTCTCCATAATTAGGTTTTATTACCTAACGCTTAGACGAGCACTATTTTAATAAATGAGTAAACCAGCATTTAATCATCCTCTCACCAACTGGTCAACAAAGGAATTTGGTGCATGCTCCCTCGAGCACCTGGATGCTACATGGTCGGCCATCATCCCATGTAGCTGGTCCCTCCTTGACTCAATGATTAATTTTCAGTAAATCATCAATTGATCAGTAATCGATCAAAATCAGGTTGCGAACCGAATGCTCTGCAAATCTTAATTCTGAGTAAGTTTAAACACTAATAATTTTATGATTGATCCAACAATCAACATCTTGATTAGTTATATAATATTCGGTCCATCTACCAATATTTTAATTAACATTTTATTTGGTCATGCTACCAATAATTCGTCAGACGAGCAATATTTGCTCAGACTATCAATATTCATCATGTTGATCCAATTATCAACATTTATTCGAGAACTAAAAGACATGTTCAATCCATGAATCATAGAGCATTTTGGAAACCATGCTCGACTGAACAATACTTAGACTCATCATTTAATCAAGTCAATAATTGACTAATTAAATACACGTCTGCCTTGCAGACTCCACAAATCATGAGACATAAATCATGTCACATGGGGGGATATTAATTAGGGTTTTGGTCTGGAGGCATATGACATGTGTGTTCATCCACAATGAGAAATGTGAGTAAGTCGTGCAAGCAGTTGAGGGAGTTAGCAAAGTAGTGGGTGGACAATCAACCAAGTCTCCGCATGATATGGAACTGGTTTAACCACGATTTCCACTTTCCCACTCTTCCACTCGAAAAACCGTCACACTTACTAGAGATCAATGTGTCCACGTTCTAGCAATATAAATAAGTTCTTTGAATTCATTATTGACAAGAACAACAGAGATATGGAAATTATCACAACAATTCTCATCTGAATAATCAATCTCAATTGAGCAGAATTTAAACTTATTCGAACCCATCAGTTCATTGTAGAAACCTACAACACATTCACAATCCTTGATCATCATTGATCTCACAAACTTCTCAGCTTCCCTCCTATAGATCGACTCTCTTCCCTCTTTATGACCGAATTGACTCTGGAACGACCATTTCTTGGTTTAGGCCGGAGTCCTATAGATTGATCTCTCGAACTCAAAGCACTCTCGTGCAGTGCATCTGTTTGAGGTTAAGCAATTTGATCGGTTGAGGAGTATTGTCCGCACGGTCGTCTCTTCACTTTCCTAAAAAACCAGTAAATCGTTTTTCCCCATCAACAATGTTTAATAAGGATAACTAGGGTTTGGTATAGCAATTATTGTGATTACACGTAGCTATTTCCAACGATTTTCATCTTGCAATGTTTTTAGAATTCTAAGTTATTTGGAAGTTGATTTTTGCAGTATTTAATCTTTTTTATTTCATATATTGCAATTACTTACGATATGTATGCTTTATTTTTATTTTTTTTGTTAAGTCAAAAATATATTAATAGATGAATAATTACAAGATAGTTTATAAGAAAAGAGGTCACATTTTTTTTGGTAAATCCAAAATGTATTAATAAATAGAAAGAGTATTACAACTAAATTTGTAAGAAAAGAGGTCACAACAACCCCAAAAACCTATAAACTATTTAAATTGAAAATAAGATATATTTGGAAATTCAATCGAAGTAAGGAAGGAAGGCCGACCAATATACTCTAAACCAACACCATTAACAAGGTTTCTCCCTCTCTTAGCCATATTGTCTGCTGCAAAATTACATTCTTTAAAAGTGTGTTCAAATCCAATACTATCATAGTTCATTTGTATGTCTCTCCAGCGAGGTTTTGCAAACCAAGGCATAGTAACTTGTTGTTTTGGGGTAAAAACAGATTCTGCTGTTTTTGGTAAATTTGAGTGTGTTGATGAGAAACGAATTCAAACCCTAAAAAAAGGTACTGCAGAATAGTACTTTTAGATTCGAGAGATCAATCTATAAGACTCTGGCCGAAACCAAGAAATGGTCGTTCCAGATTCAATTCGGTCACAAAGTGAAGGAGGAGGATTGATCTTAGGGAGGGAATCGATGAAGGTGTTGAGATCAAAATATTGGATTTTGAAGGTGTGGCTGTTTTATGACTTGTATCAGAATATGGTTTTGGTTACTTGTGTTGATAACCCTCGTTTTTGAAAATAGGTCGACATCCTATTTATACAAGTCATGTTCGTGCACCCCTTGATCTCGTAGGAAGTGGAGGCGATTAAGCAGTGGAGAAGTGGGGTTGTGTAAAAGGTGGTGATCATCACGTTTCCACTATGAGGGAAAACTGATCACACTCTCACCCACTACCCTCATTGTTGTTAACCGTCCGTCCTTTCCTGACACATTCTCATAATGGGAGCTTTGCACGCCGCACGCTGTAAAACTCCAGACCAATACCCTAGTGAGTATCCCCCATTTTGTGACATGTTTGATGTCTCGAGTAAATGGATCGTGTCGTGAGACTCGCCGCTAAAAGTAGCACATAGTGCTTTTAGGTCAAATAAAAAAATTATTTGTGGAATCAATATTTATAAAACATCATTTATAATCGATGTATATAAAACATCGCTTTTAAACAAGCAGCTGAAAATAATTGATGTGCAGAAAACATCGTTGTTTTAGAGCTCGCTCAAATTAGTCGCGAATTGAACATCTTATAAAAGGTAGCGTGACCGGCCACCATTGGGCGATCGTTTGAGATCCTTATATGGGTGAGCTACCACTTGGTCGATCGCTCCCTGTGGAGGAGGGGTTGTTGGCGATCACAGCGTTACCCTGTTGGCCTCTTAAAAATAAATCTAAACCATCCGATTAGGCTAGCGAAGTTAGATGGAAGAGATGACTTGCGGAAGTTGCATACTGATTTTGATGTAATTTAGGGTTCTAGAAGCCGTGCGGCCAACCCTATTTTAGGCGATCGATTCAAGGCATTGGACATTGGTTTGAACAGGACGATCGGTCAGGTGCAAAGACATGCTAACGTCTTCTGGGCCGCCTGAAATTGGATCTAAGTAATTCAATTTGGCTGGCGAAGATGGATGGTTGTGACCGATTTGCAATAGTAGTATGCTGTCGCAACGCAACTTAGGGTTTCTAAAAAAATGCGTTCACCCTACTTTGAACCATCGTTTTAATGCGCTCTTTGCCTGCCATGGGAAGGTCGATCAACTAGCTAGCGATCACGTTGGTGCCTCTTTGATTGTCCAAAACATGATCTAAGCCGTCCAACTTGGCAGGCTAAGTTGGACGGATGTGATGATTTTTAAGACCGTTATGGTCGGTCTAGCTCGTTTGAGCTCCCTTTTCAACAGCGCGATCACCCACGTTCGGCTAACGTGTTGCGGGTGAACTAGAGGGATTTCAATTGGCTGGGATGCTAGTGGGCCCGTCGGTGGACATTACGGAGGCTGCTTAGTTCCGTTAGGAAGAGGCTAAGCTTGTTGAATTGTATGGCCAAATCGTGTGGCCGCGATTGCTCTTTAAGACTGACATGGACAGTCTAGATTTTCCTTGAGGAAAACCCTAAAAATAACGAAGGGGATGCAATAATGGAAGTTAAAGATTGTCTATGAACCTTCCCACCTCCAATTGATAGCGTGTTGAAATCCACGTAATGATGTGGTGATCGAGAGGCCACCTTATCGTTGAAGTTGGCTGTTCTTAAGGGTACAAAAGCGCTTGCCCTAATAATCATATACTGGTTGTTTGACGATTCATTTGCCCCCTTTCTTTTTGCATGTATTCCTTTCTTCAGTGTTTCTTGAAAGATATGAGACGTTTCTTTTTAGGGTTTTGTCTTTCAGGTTTGAATTGATGGGTAATGATGAGGGTTTAGGCTTGCTCAAAACTTTGTGTCATGATTCAGGAATAAAGAGATCTCTAAAAGGAAACGATACTTCGATTAACCGACAAATTGAAACCCTAATTATGAATGCAAGCAGTGTAATCATTTTGGAGGAATTACAAATATTGCATGAAAAGGAAAGTTGATGAATAAAACACTAAAAGGAATTTTGGAGGCAAGGGCGGCATGACATCTTAGGTGTTGAAGGGTTTGAGCCATCGAGCGTGTATCACTATGCCTTCTAGCTTGTCAGTATTGATGAGCTTGTAGTAATCTCCCAAAATGACTTCTGCCACTAGGTACGGCTCGTCTTCCCCTTTTGTGGAATCGGATGGAGCAGGCTGAGCAGCAATTCTTGTTACCATATCTCCAAATTGAAATGGTTTGGGTGTTGCGCCATTACTTTCCTAGATTCCTCATCTTTAACTGTGACAGCTTCTAGACTCTTGATAAAATATTTGAAAGGACCAGCATCCCATTCGCATCTCCCAGTGACGGATGGGTTGATAATCGGATCAAGTCCCCAAACTTTGGGGGAAAGAGGAGTGATTGGTTGCAAAAAGGTTGTTCGATGAGATTTACTTGTGCCCAGAATCTGCGAACGAATGTTGACAGTCTCTCTCCAGGAAGTTGCGTCACATCTGCGAGGTATTGATACGACAACAAGTAGTCCTCAGCATTGGATGGCTTGTTGGAGATACTTTTAGGTATAGAAACTGGCAAAAGACATACTCCTAGCTTTTCCTTGTTGTCGTGTATCCATGAGCGCCCCAGGACCATTTCATAATTCGGGTACTCTTTAACTATATGAAATTTAGCGTGTGTTAAAGCATCTCCCACCTTTATTTCAAGATTAATGTACCCGTAAGCATCTCTGGCTTCTCCTTCTGAATTTTTATTATGGTTGGGTAGTGAATAGCTTCCTGCTTTGAAATCTTTGCAGCTCTCAGAGTCTTGACAGTTGACAATATTAAAATCATATGATGCATCAATCAGTGTGTTTTCAAACTCGACATCCTTCAAGTGGGCGGTGGTTAGGAGTCCCTAGTTGTATCTCGCATTTCCCAAGAAAGATTGGGGTTTGGGAGCAGCTTCTCTGACTGGGAACAGATGCTTACCTGATACGACACTGTTAAGGGATCCAAACATGTCTTGACGCTGCGCCTTAAATAAATACAGAATTTCACATAAATGCTCCATCATAGACTGCACAGTTTTGTGGACAGAGTCCCCATAAATCATGCAGCTCCTGACAGGAAGAGGGTCTCTGTGGACTCCTTTATTTCCTAATTGAAGTTCTCCTGCATCCACTTTCTCTTTGAAAATGCGCTTCAATTTGTTGTAGTCACTGGTAGGGTGGTTGACAAACCTATGGTAACGACAATATTTGGGATTTGCCATCTCTTCTTCGGTTGGAGGACGTCTGAGAGGAGGTAACTTGATGGCGTCATCTTGAATCCATGCTTCCAGGATTTCAATGACTTTATCCATTGGAAACGGGAAGTCTGGAGCAGCATCTCCAGTTTCTTGCACAGGGTCTTAGCTGTGGCTTTTCGGGATGGAGTTGTCTGCGTTGGTGCTGCACGCTTGGGTTGCTGTTCTGCTGCTGGATCTTTCCTTTTCCCTCCTTCGCCTACTACGCTTACAGAAGGACCGGTGTTATATTGCTTGTTGATGAGGCGCCTGTTTCCTCGAGTTTCGTGTGCATCTTCACCCCTGGCCGGTCTGGTTCTTTCTAACAGCGGTGGTGCAGTCGTCACCGACCGCTTAGCAGCTTCATGGAGTTCAGAGAACGTCTGGAAACGTAGGTTTTCCAGTAAAGCACGATAGATGGGAACCATACCGTTAATGCATGACTCCACAAACTGTTGTTTGGTCACGTTTGGGTCGTGACAATCCAAAGCTTGAATTCTGAATCTCTTGACATAATTTTTTGGATACTCGTTGTTCCGTTGAAACATTCTTCCTAAGTCTGAGAAAGTGATTTGCTCAGACACGAAGAAATACTTCTTGTAGAAAGCGGTGACCATCTCACACCAGTTGGATATGATGTTTGGTGCGATATTGTTGTACCAGGTATATGCTCTTCTGGTAAGTGACTTTGAAAATTCTTTCAGGCGGAGGACATGATTGTATTCGTGTTCTCCCAAGGATTCCATAAAACGAGAAATGTGTTCGCGAGCGTTACCAGTACCATCATAGAGGGAAAACTGAGGAGAGGAGTATCCTCTCGGGAGAGGAACTCTTTGCACGTCAGGAGGATACGGAGGTTGGTGCTGGTGCATGTCCACCGGGTTTTATTTTCCTTGATTTTAGAGGAGAAGCTCCATATCCTCGCGTGTGATGAAGTTGGACAGCTGATTCCTTTCTCATAAGCGTTCAGGGGCCACACGAACTTCCTCATCTCTGAAGGCATGCCCTGTTGAAGCGCTCGCGCTAGGAGTGTTAAAAGTACTCCTTATTGGCTCCATCTGTTGACGCGGCTCTTATGGTAGTTGCTCTGTTAGCGTCTTGAGGAAAGTGAGTACCTCTTTCTGAGTTGTAGCCATGTCCGTCTGAGCCTTAGCGAGAACTTATTGTCTTTCCATCAACAATGGTGATAGGGGGTTGGCTTCTTATGACTCCTCCAGTCTCTCGTCCTGATGAAGAAATGGTGGCAGCCCTGGTGACGATTAGAGGTGTGACGCCCCAATTACTAAATCTGCTTAGCTAACATGATTAAATTCTAATTGAAGCATCAAATCTAGATTAAAGATCTTAAAGAAACACAATTACACAAACTAATCCCAGAACAAACCCATACACACTAATATTATTTAAATGAAAATCTCTCGTGTGATATAAATACAATAATGTGTTGTTTTATAGATTAATAAAGAATACATATAAAAGATATACAACATCTTTAGACTCGATAAATCGTTAGATCTACGAAAACGAATATCTTCGCGCGCACCATTCCTTCTAAAAACTGAAACTGAAGTGGGAACGAGTGAGCACATCATCCCAAAGGGGTGCCCAATAGAAACAAATAACTTTCGTGTAATCACTAACATGCCTCACAAACTAGTGAACAATAGTTGAACAATCAAGTATAATATGCACATGAGTGATTTCCCCCAAATAAAATAGTATATATAATATTTCCAACGATTCCCACACCGTCCTATTACCGTAATATTGCCGACGATTCCCACACCGCCTTATTTTATCTTAATAAACAGAAAAAAGTAATATTACCAACGACTCGCATGTCGTCCTATTATCAACACAAGTAAGTAATATTGCCAACGACTCGCACGCCGTCCTATTATCAACTTAGCAAGAAGTTGTGGGGAAACCACAGACACTTCTTGCAGGGAAATCATACCACGCATATCACATAACATCAATACAAACAAATATGCTCAAAAAGGAATAAAGACTCGTCATGCTCGTAGAATATAGTATCTTAATGATTACAAAAAAGGTTACAGAGTTCCCACCTGTTTTGATGACAAGTCATGCATTACCTCGAGATCCACTGGTTCATTTTTCTAGATCGATCGTTGTTAATAAAGAGTAACTGTTAATCACACAAGTACTTTAAGAAATTAGCCAAAAGGCTCACACAGGTTTCATAACATAATTACATACAAGTCTCCAGTTATAAGCTAAGTCAAATAACTAATGGTTCTATTTCTATTAATGATTCTATAACATTGCATTTAGTGTTCTAGGCATAAACTAATATCTACTTAACCAAATGGGATCAAATTGGGTGTCATCGGAAAGCTCTCAAAAAATGATACAACTTTGCAAAGGAACCGATAGCTAATTCGGACCATAAAGTGTCCAAAACATCAAAATACTAAATCTGGCCCTAAACCTAGCCTGCGGTTTGGACCAACCAGGACCGCTAACCCGCAAACCAACCCTAGTCGGCTCGTTAAACCTAACCCTAACTAACTCGGTCAAAATGATTCCGACTCTCTGAGTTGGTCTAACTAGGTTGACTGACTGAGTTGACTCAGTTCAACTCACCTCTTCTTTTTCACTCTTTCTCTGAAAAATTCCAAGTAATGAACACTAAAAACAGCTTTTGGGGTGAACTTTCAAGGCCTCTAAACTACAGCATATAAATCCAAATGAAACAACCTTAGGCTTTATAAAATATTGGGATCATTATCTACAGATTTTGCGTACTGATTATTTTGCAGTTCTCACTCCAACCTATCAAGAAACATATCATACTTATTGATCATCGTGACTGTTTCTACGCGGTATTGGCTGCGTCGACTAATTTTCTAACGCTGATAACTAATTATCTACTCAACCGTTTTGGACATTCTTCGTATCTGCATATTCACCACCCGGCGTACTACAAATCACGTTTATAGAGCTATATCCAGTTCCTACTCTAAGGTACCTAGAAAGTCTCTAGATATGGGCCGGTTAACAAAATACCATGCACATAAAATCATGATTTTCATGCAACAAGAATTTCATTGTTTTCAAAACTATTTCATTGACAAAACACACCCAATTGATTAATAACATACTTGAACAAATTTGAAAGGTTACCTTAGCTAGTTAAGATTGTTTTATCATCACCAAACATGATCCTAAACATTACCACCATGAACACCATTAATTAATTAATTCTTCATCATGATCATCATTCCATTTCTAAAACCCATCCTTCATGTTTCAAGCTAACCTCTATCTTGTTCTACTGATTTACTTCTAGCCTCACAAAAACCTTCCATCCACTCGAATAATAATCATAAATCTCTCTACCTCTTTCTCTTTTTCTTTTTTTTTTACTTGGTCTTCTAAACAAGAACCTAAATATATTTCCTAATCAAACTTGTAACAAGACACCACCACCTTGAAGCTCAATGACTCATTTCTAGAAGCAACCCAAAGACTACACCACCTAGTCTAATAAACCAAAAACAGGGAGAAGATA
>JAJJWW010013897.1:0-27185 GCA_023531295.1 Papaver armeniacum
ACTTATTTTTCCACCTGAAATGATTGAGTCGATGGATTTGAAGTGGGATGAATCTGTGGTTGCCAAATTGGAGAACAGCAGGGAGAAGATTTGGTTTATATGAATCTGAATAGAAGAAACAGCAAGGGTATGATTCCAATTCTTGTAAGGAGTTGTGTCCTGCAATTGCCGTGAAGGTGAGGTGGTTGCTGGTGACTGAGAGTAGATCGAGAAGTTCAGAGCTTCTGTTGGTGGAGGAAATTAGTGAGTTCAGGGTAACTGGAAGAGCGAGAAGAAGCTAGGGTTCATTGTTTTAGGATAAATCGAGAAGAAATTGAGATTTATGAAACTTAGGGTTTCAAGCTCAGATCTCAGGATTTGATAAAAGAGAGCAAGCTGGAATTGATGGTGTTTTGGGGTTGTTAACAGGACAAGGAAACTTGGGTTCGACATGAAATGAATCGGAGAATTTGAGAAAATGGTAAGCTACAGATTTGCAATGAAGGCTTGTATGGCATCCGGTTGCTTCGGTGGAGACATTGATGAGGAGAGCCATGGGTTTGTTGTCAGTCTAGCGAGATGGGGTGAAGTAATTGTCAAGTTGTGACAGAATGGCTCAAAATGAGCAGATCCGGTGGTCTTGTGTATGGAAGCTGCTGATTATGGTGTTGTTGTGTTGGTGGTACGAGAATAGAAAGGTCTTTGTTATGGATTGATTGAGCTATAGGTCTGAGAATTGTGTAGCTTATGGCCTGAGAAGAGGATCAGCTGAAGTTTGATATTACAGGGAAGAATGATGTTGGTTGAATGGCTCAGGTGGATCACTGAGTGAAGGCTGTGTTGCAGTGAAGGGGGGATTGCAGGTGCTGGCCTGGGAGTGTGATGCAAATGGATGGCTTGGCCACAGTGATCGTTTGGTGGTATGTTGGGAAGAAGAGGAGGCTGTAAGTCTGCAGTTCATGGAGGTGATGCAACCTGAGGTCGAGAAGTTAAAGTTGGAGATGGAGATGGCTAGAATGATAGGCCGGTGCAAGCAACCGGTGTTGGCTCGTGAACCGTGCTTGAAATGGTGAATGTCTCGTGACAAAGTTGTTGAGGTCGGCAGGTGATGTTGCTGCTTGTGAGTTTGAACAGGGAAAGAAGGCAGCTGCTTGGTGATGGCAAGATGATAAAATACTAAACTGAGTTGCGTGACTAGTGGATATTTAGTTGAGAACAAGGGTCAATGGATGCGGTGTTGCTATTGTTCACTTAGTGGTTGAGGTTGCGGGAAGGCTGCAGTGGAATAAATGGGTTTGTGCTTAGTGGGTTTTGCAGGTTATGATGTGAACCAGAGCTGTAGAATGAAATGGGCTAATGAACTGATATGAAGATGATTTACTGGCAATGGCTATAGGATTGGTAGTGATGAGCTTTGGTGCTCAGAAGGTGCAGTTCTGTTGCATTCTGCAAAGAAGAAGTTGAAATGGAAGAGTTGTTGAGTTATGCAAGAGCTGGTTGCGACAGCTGGGAAGTTGCAGATGCGAGAGGTGGTTTTGAGTCTCAACTGGAGTGTAGGGGATGATTAGTATGATGAGTGAAGCATTGCAGTTCAGCTGGCTGTGAAGAAGTTGGCAGTTTGTGCATTGTAGTTGTATGGCAATGAAAAATGAGCTGAATTTGTTGTTGTTGGAGCTGGATTGAATGGCAAAGGTTCTGGTAATGACTTGTGTATTGCAGTTGTGAATGGGAGACATATGCACAGCCAAGATGGCTGGCCAAGGAGCTGTGAAGCACAATGATTGTGCTGTACAAGTTCAGGCTGTTTGCAATGGTTGTCAGTCCATTCAGCTCTGACTCACTGACTCAGGTCTGACAGAAGATGCTGACTCTGATTTGAATCAGCTGACTCGGCATAACTCGGTGCTTGACCCGAGTTGACCCGGCTGACTCTCCTGGCCGATTTGACCCGGTTGACCGGTGACCGGGCGGACTTTGCCGGTCACCAGAACCGTTTTCCGACCACTTCTCCGGCCGATTTCCGGCCACAATACCAGTTTTCCTGCGAAGATTTTTTGGACATATTTTCTACGGGTTTCTCTCTCTTATGGGCTTGGTGGATTTTTTATCTAATGGACTTTGAAGACTTGACCTAATTTTGGAAGAAAGGAAAAGCTATAAAAGAAGAATTCTACAACTTTTGGGAGACATCTTATTCTTGGGAACTTTGGAGAGCCGCTTTTGTTTACGCTTCTAGGGTTTGCTTTTGTTCATCTTCTTCTTTATTCAACTTATATTTTGGTGATGAACTCCATAGCTATGAGTAGCTAAATTCTATATTATTGGTTAAGGATGTAGTCCTATTTCTAAAACTTGTGTTTGCTTTATGTATTAGTTTTCTCTCTTGATTATCGTTCAATTCTCTACTGTTTTTATGATCACATGATTGATGTATTGTGATAGGATTATGATGTTTGATTAGTTAAGTGGCCAATTAATTGAACTTACATCCTAGTCCATAGCTATTTTAGGGTTTTTCATCGAGCGATAACCCTGAATACAAGTAGCATGATATGTTTACGGTTTGTAGTGATACACTCTCGTAATCATATGTAGAGTTTGGCCATTGTCCACATTGTTATGCGTAACGCATGACAATTGCATTGATTAGCCTATTTCGAAACTTAATGCTCCTAGGAATTGAACTTAATTAGCGCAAGGCGTTAGGTTATTCTTTAGGTAGAATTCACATACGCGGCTCTAATGTGTGTGTTGATGAACTTAGGAAATAATTAGATTATCTTGCTCTCTTGATTCTCTAGGCTTTTGATAATATAAGAGATTAAATCGTAATTTTAATCATATATGCAAGCACATGTCTAAGATTGAAGATGAATTCCTTGACCAATATCTTTCTCCATTGATTACTTTCTACAACTTATTTTGCTTTTGATTTACTTTTATTGCTTACATAAAAATTAGAAATCCCCCCAATTGGTTACTTTAAGAAATTGAATACGTAATAACTACAATTGCCTCTCTGTGGAAACGAACTCTTTCTTATCATATACTTTAGGAAAGTGAAATTATTTTTGACGCATACGATAGCGATCACCAACCTAGCCGTGCCACCATGCTGGCCTTCCCTATGCGGCTACTAAAACGAAGGCGTGTGACAATCAACGGTCCCCCTTCAATCCCAGGATCAAATCCTAGCCATCCAAGGTTACCAGACAACGCATGGTAACCTTTGGCCCGAAATCCTAAGTTTGGCCACACCCAAACCACGCCAAGGCATGCCATGCCCACGGCATGCCAACCTAGCCGCGCCACCAAGCTGGCCTTCCCTATACGGCTACTAAAACGAAGGCGTGCAACAATCAAAGACCACCCTTCCACCTTAGATGCAAATATTAGCCGTCCAAGGTCACCAGCCAACGCATGGTAACGTTTGTCCCAATGCCAAAACCTTTGGCCTAGCCTAAACTATGCCTCCTCGGGCCCGCAACATCCCTCCTGAATTCTTCCTGAGTTTTACTGTCGGGCTGTTTTCACCTCCCGTAATCTAGTTCAAAATCCAGCGCTATCCCCCTCTTTAGTGAGATAGAAATTCTTTTATGGTCGACTCTGATGTTGCATCAAAATCCAAGTTCGTACTTAACTTAGGCGTAGACTCTAGTAAAGGGCGCTAATTAGGGTTTCTAAAATCAAGGTACGCGTGCATCAACACCACGCTCTTCAATCTCGTGAGCAACTTAGTCGTCCAAGGTTACCGACAATGTGGCGGTAACTTTTTGACTCCAAAACCTTAGTTTGCCACGCCAAACCGTACCATGCATGTCAACTCTAGCTGCGCCACCATGCTAGCTTCCTACGCGGCTTACTAAAACGAAGGCGTGCGATAATCACCGGCCGCCTTAATTTCAAAGAGTAAACTTAAGTCATTCAAGGTTACCACAACGCATGGTAACCTTTGACCCAAAGTCTAGTTTAGCCCACGCCAAACCATGCCAAGGCATGCCATGCCAATGGCACACGCCAACTTTGCCGTGCCAAAAGCGCCGCCTTCCCTACGGTATCAAAAAGCGAAGGCAGCGATCGGCGGCTACCTTTCAGTTAAGATAAAAAATCTTCGACCGTCGAAGGTCGCCAAGCTAAAGTCTCCCAAGCTCGACTTGTGAAACAACAACCATGTTACATGTTTTCACGTAAAACGTTGAGACATGAAACCACAACCGGGGATCTTTTTGGGTTTTGGTTTGGCGGTTTACGAGGCGTGCGCGTACACTACGCCTCGTAATAGAAAGTGTAATAAGGATGAAGTAGTTAAGTAAATAGGAAGTAATGGTGAAACACTTTTCTATTATGGAACATCAATTCCATGAGTTAACGGTTACCACCTCCTCCCATTTACTCACCCATTATTCACTCCTTAATGACCCGATCGGTTTCACTCAGAGCTTGTATAAATAGGTCTTACTATTTTCAAAAAGAGACAAGTTGACAAAGGATCGTACAACACTTTCGAGTAAAAAGCGTTTGGCTAAGCTCTCTCATCTATTAGCTTCCCATTTTTGATACAAGCCGTGAAACCACTACTCTTCGTAATCAACTTTGGTCTCCAACACTTTCTTTGCTTCCTCCCAAAACCAACCCATTCTCATCCTCTTTGTGACCGAAGCAAGTTTAGAACGGCCATTTCTTGGTTTAGCGGATTTGTACAAATTGATCTCTCGAATCTAAAGTACTCGTCGCGGTAAATTGTTTAGGGTCTAAATTGTTTCTCACCCACACACCCGAAATTACCAAAATCGGCGAAACCATTTTCACCCAAAAATTGGCGACCACAGTGGAGATTGATCTTTCGGTTACAATGTCAATTTCGACCATCGATTTCATGCTTCGACCCCGAGACATCAAGACGGTAGGCGGGCGATCCTCTCTGGGATCGCGGCTGGGTTACGGACAATCTGATTATCGGTCTTGACACGGCAAGGGATGGCTGGGGCTGCCTAGAGTTTAATGCGAAGCGATCCAAATCCGAGTCTTGACCCGATAATGGGCGAGGACTTCCTGCAGGTTAAAAGCAAAACAATCCCGCTCGGGGGTCGACGACTCGATCATCAAATGACTAGGGGCAATGGGGACTTTCCACAATCGCGGTGTTTCCCACGAAAGTCGGACTTGTGATCTCCACTCGTTTTTCGTTAGCGAGATCCAAACCGAGTAAGTCTTGCCTAGAAAAAATACATGGGTTACTATTTCAAGTTTTCACGGGAATGATAAAACCGATAGCCATGTTATTCTTAATCCCATGTCATCTACCGACACCCAACGTTCATGTTTCCATATCTTCCATGGGATGTTTGTGTTACTTACAATCATAACCAAAACGACATCATCCTAAAATAGTTCATCCATAATAATAATCCAAAACCCTCGCCAGAGTAACACTTGTCCATCAACCCAAAAATCTAGAAAATCAAAACCATAAGACAAGCGTTCCATTTTCCTTTGGAAAAAAGAAAGAAAAAAAAATCTAAGCGAGAAGAATTTGAAGGTAAGTGCATTCAAAGTCATTCAACGATGTTTTTCTTCTCGAAGAAGCGTCCTTTCGTCGTTTGGAGGGCCTAGCCTGTTCACCCAACTCTTTGGACAGCCTTTCGACCTCCGCTTCTTGTTGTTTGACCACGTCCAGCGGAATGAACTTTGGTCACCTCGGCCGCAACTTTTGGATCTCGGAGAAACCATACGCCCGAGTTTTCGTGGAATCGCCACCTACACCGTAGTACCTACTTTGCATAATAGATTACAGTCACTTATTCATGAGGTAGGCAGACACTTTACTACGGTGATATTCGAAGAGAATAACAAGTACTTCTACAAGTTTATGAATGACATACTTATGGCTACGGTATACACCAACACAAGAAAACAAATTGGAAAGAAACTTATTTGAGTACGAACCTGGAATATGCTTGACCACTTTGTACTCACAAGCGCCCGCCAAGCCAGCCGTGCCAAGTTGGTGATCGCGCCACGCCAAGCCAACGTCGTACCAAACTGGCGCTCATTCCAAGCCAATCTGCGCTAACTGTTGCATCCTTCAGCGCTAACAACTTGCATCTTCGGCCCAACTTGCATCCTTGGCCCATTGCTCTTGAACGCTCGGTAGGAGAATCCCGAGTCCAATTTCATCACACATAGAGATTAGAACGACTTCTCCAAAATCGAGGCAAGGAGATCAGTAACTTTGAGTTCACAAAGACTCTCTTCCGTCAAGGAGATGCATGATTTCGGGGACTTCGTCCACAAAATTGTACGATCTATGGTGGAATATTTATGAGAGATTTTATGTTTTACCAAGGCGCAACGTAAAACATATTTGCAGCCCTCAACAGCGATGTGTCGGGAATACATCTACTTCTAGCCGCAAGCCGTTCCCAAACCCTACCTCTCTTGGAAAGCACTGATAAAGATGGGCCCAGGACTCCTAACCATTGTTCGCAGAAGGGTATACGATTTGGCATGACACCCGATTGACGTACGGCCTCTCCGCTTCAACGTCCTCCGCCCGGCGGCTCCGCTTCTCAACGTTCACTTGACAGCCGCTCGCTTGACATTCTCTCCACAGCTGCTCCGAGATCGAAGTCGAAGCTCAAATTTTATCTTCGCAGTTTCAAGCGTCCTCTCCATGAGCAGAAGCCGCTTCAACGCCGCTCCTCTCTGTCAGGATCGTGATCACATCCATCAGGATCGCGATTGTGGCCACTTTTTTGATCCATCTCGCCAAACCCGTGGTCATGGACAGTTTACCCCGCTTACGCATCCAGCCAATCCTTTTACTTCCATGGATGCCCATACAATTCTAGCTAACCTACTTTGTTCTCACAATGATATGTCTCTTACGATCACATCTTGCGCCAAGAAGCTGTTGTTTCGATTTGTTGATACCATCCGTAGCTTCACCATAGAAACAATCACTACAAAAGGTAACTCGTGCTCCTCCATATTTTAGTTTTCATGTGGAAGAAGTAACAAAATCCCAGAATGCAGACACACGATGGTGATACCTTTATCATGGTCAACCATGACCATACAAAGATGAAAACATGTAAACCATACTTGGGGACCTGGGAACTACAAGGAATCCTTTTACTACCAAAGCTCGAAGACACGGTAGAGGTCAAAAAAGCCATAACCGCAGCAAGGTGTCTACTCTTCAGGGTGTATCGTAAAAATATCATCACCTCTCTGTCAGAAAGCGCTGTGACACTTTACAAGGCCGCGGTGGATCCCAAGCCTGCTCAAAAGAAACAACTTCGAAACTAAAAAAGAAAAGTGTAGTGAGGACTGCTCATCGAGCTCATCCAGAGTGACCATCAGATCCATGAGATAACCCGGAGACCGTCCGAAACATTTCTGAAGAAGTAGGGAGCCACGATAAACAACATAACTCTCTCACCTTTACCACTTTACTATCAGTATTTCATCCATGTGATATTCTCGAGCATCCCAACGTCACATCGGAAGAGTACAACAAGATTGTATCAAATCCCCGTGGACGTGGATTCAAGGCGATGCAATGAAAGTAGGCTACACATAGGGATTACCAGACGGGCGCTTTCCCCCTCAAAGAGGTTATTTCTGATTTCAACATCATCCTTGGTCGAAGTTTTACGAGTAGCGGGAATTTCTCAACACGAAGCCGTACATGTGCATGAAGACTCCAAAGCACGCGGAGATACATATCACATGTTTGGTAGTGCCATTTATCTAACGAAATATAAGCGGGGACTGCTCACCGCATCCCATTCCATACTATAGTCCAAGATTAGAAAAGATGGTTCAAGGATGTCTCTTGTAACAAAGTCCTTGAAGACTTGATATCGCACGTCGGCAACGAAGCGTTTCCCAACTCATCTATTTCATCCGGTGGCTCCTAAGACTTTTCGACCATACAAGCATCCACAAAGATCTTTGTCGCCGTGATCGAAGGACAAGGCACTGAACAACCTAAAATCAGGATGGACCGACAACGCAACCACATCCATCCGTCCTGAGAATGTAACGGAGTTTGGTAAATTTTGGAATCCCTTTGGAGAGACACTGCCAGGACGAAAGCACGGATCCGGACAAGCAACAGAAAATAGATAAGGTCAATACCTCTTTTCATACGAGACGGAGTTTCTAGAGTTTGCCTTTGAATAAAGTTTCTTCTTGCTCCATGGCAGAATAGATGACTCGGCGTGACTATGCTACCCAGACGCCAACATCCCTCCTAATTTTTCCCGAGTTTCCCGTCGGGCCGTTTTCACCTCCTAAACGAGATAAAAACCTAAATATTCCCTCGTATGAAAATATGAAATTCTTTTCCAATTAAAATGGAGTGGCGGACTGTCAAAATCCGAGTTAAATACTTGAGAATTCTCAACGATTCTAGTATGGGCGCTAATTAGGGTTCGACATGCAGCCACTAATTTAGACAAAGTTGTCATTATCCACATTTTAAGCAAGTTGTTATCTTCCCATTGATCGTCACCTTTACGTGAAGAAAGTTGTTATCTTCCCGAAGCCGTGAAGTCACCTTCTTTCTAAACTGGAAACCAGCCGTCATCCTTCCAAGGAACTCAAGATAGCTCCACTCCAGAGATTTACAGTCAAGCGGCTCCATTCCAAACCGACCAATGCGTGGCTCCATTCTAAACCGACCGATCTTGTGGCTCCATTCTAAGCTTTCCCGATCTTGTGGCTCCATTCCAAGTCGACCAATCTTGTGGCTCCATTCTAAGGCAGACCGACTTGGCTTATTCAATGGCAATCTTGACGGCTTATTCCAAGCGACCAATATTGTGGCTCCATTCCAAACCAACCAATGCGACGGCTCCATTCTAAGTTTAACGATGTTGATGGCTCCATTCCAAACCGACCAATGCGGCGGCTCCATTCAAGCCCGACCCCGTCTTGTGGCTCCATTACTAAGCCGGCCGTCTTGTGGCTCGCTTAAGCGGTAGCAGAACGCCCTCGCCCCCTTTCCAAACTATGCGACACTAACAACTCGCGAACCCGGCACAATGTTGCTCGACCGGCCAAGGTGACGATAGGCCAGACTAAGCCGACAATTTTCATCTCACCACATCAAGGTCCGCTACACCCAGACAATTTATGCAAGAAGCCACCAACACGGAACCGCAAACTCTCTTTACCTCTCGAAAAGTTAGTCGAACTTTCTCGACCATCTTATCACGACTTGTTTCAATTTCTTATCCTAGCTTCTGCACCATCTTATGCTTACCTCGCAATGATGCTCCGTTAGAGGCTAATGGGGGACTTAATATTGATGGTGGCTTTTAGCTAGGGTTATCGTGAAACCGCATATCGGCATGGCGTCATTATGACCATTAACACATTTATGAATCGATCGGCATCTTACGTAAAATTACCATGGTACCTTTTTTCTTTCTATGTATCATGTTTCAGCAGTAATCCCCTAACATTGGTGATATCACTTGTACAACCCCTCATGCTCCGCCGCAGGCATGCCAACCATGCCGGTAGCACCCAGTGTACAATGGCAAACAGTGCCCGACCATATCTACCACGCTATGGAATGCCATCCATGCCGGTAGCACCAGTGCAATTGCAAGCCGTGCGCCCACAACTCGTGCCAAGGCATGCCATGCCAGCCGCCCTCTTTGCACAATAGCAAAGCATGCTGAAGCCAAACCACCTTGCCTTGGCCCCTAGCCCATGCTAGCCGCTTTTGACATAGCAACTACATGCCAAACCATTGGCCCCACCTGTCAAGCCAAACACACCTTGCCTTGGCCCTAGCCATACTAGCCGCACCATGTGCCAAGCGACATGCCAAACCATTGGCCCCACTTTCGCCAAGCCAAACGCACCTTGCCTTGAATTTTAGCCGGCCGCTAAGCGGCACCATGTGCCAGCGACATGCCAAACCCGCGGCCCCACTATACCATGCCCGACCTTCCTTATGCGGCTACTAAAAGCGAAGGCGTGCGACAATCAATAATGGTCGCCCTTGATCCAGGATCAAATCCCTACCAAGGTTACAGGACAAACGCCATGGTAACCTTTGGCCTGAAATCTAAGTTTGGCCACGCCCAAACCGCGCTAAGGCATGCCATGCCCGCGGCATGCCAACCTAGCCGCGCCACCATGCTAGCCTTCCTATGTCGGCTACTAAAACGAAGGCGTGCGACGATCAACGGTCGCCCTTGATCCCGGATCAAATCTGGCAGTACCAAGGTTACCATACAACGCATGGTAACCTTTGGCCGAAAATCCTAAGTTTGGCCCACGCCCAAGCCGCGCAAAGCATGCCATGCCCACGGCATGCCAACCTAGCTGGCGCCACCATGATGGCCTTCCCTATGCGGCTACTAAAACGAAGGCGTCGACAATCAATGGTCCCTTTCAATCCCAAGATCAAATCCACAACCCGGCCAAGGTTACCGGACAACGCATGGTAACCTTTGGCGGAATCTAAGTTTGGCCCGCCTAACTGCTACTAAGGCATGCCATGCCCGGCATGCCAACCTAGCAGCGCCACCATCTTGGCCTTCCTATGTTGCTACTAAAAGCGAAGGCGTGCGACAATCAGCAGTCCCCCTTCAATCCGAGATTAAATACTAGCCATCCAAGGTTACAGGACAACGCATGGTAACCTTTGGCCCGGAAAAATCCCTAAGTTTGGCCACGCCCAAACCGCGCCAAGGCATGCCATGCCCACGACATACCTAACCTAGCCGCGCCACCAAGTCGGGATTTCCCTGTGCGCTACACTAAAGCGAGGCGTGCAACAATCAACGACCACCCTTCCATCTTAGATTAAAATCTTAGCCGTCCAAGGTCGCCAGCCAACGCATGTTAACGTTTGGCCTAATGCCAAAACCCTAATTTTGGCCGCGCCTAAACTATGCCTCCTCGGGCCCGCAACATCCCTCCTGAATTCTTCACGAGTTTCTTTATCGTGTTGTTTTCACCTTCCGAACGAGTTCAAAACCTAAATATCCCAAGTGAAGGGAGATAGGAAATTCTTTTAGTCGATTTTAGGGGAGGACCGTGAATAACTGTCGAGTCAGTATGGGAGAATTCTAAAGCGATTCTAGTAAGGCGCTAATTAAGGTTTCTAAAGCGAAGGCGTGCGGCCATCACCCGGTCGCCCTTCAATCTCGGGAGCAAATCCCTAGCCGTCCAGGTTACCAGACAACGCATGGTAACCTTTGACCTAAAACCCTAGTTTGGCCACGCCAAACCGCACCAAGGCATGCCAACTCAGCAGCGCCACCATGCTAGCCTTCCCTGTGCGGCTACTAAAACGAAGGCGTCACGACAATCAGCAGTCGCCCTTAAATTTCAGGAGCAAATCCTAGCCGTCCTAGGTTACCAGACAATGCATGGTAACCTTTGACCCAAAGTCTAGTTTGGCCACGCCAAGGCATGCCTTGCCAAAGGCCTGCCAACTTTGTTGTGCCATCATGCTGGCCTTCCCTACACAAACTATCAAAAACTAAGCGTGGAACGATCAACGACTACCTTTCCGCTTAAGATACAAAATCTCGACCGTGAAATTTCGCCAAGCTAGCAAGTCTCCCAAGCTCTACTTGCCGGCAACAACCATGTTACATGTTTTCGAAAACGTTCGAGACATCAAACCACAAAGTCGGGGGATCTTCTTTGGGTTTTGGTTTGGCGGTTTACGAGCGTGCGGCGTACACTACGCCCGTAATAAGAAAGTGTAATAAGGATGAAGCGGTTAAGTAAATAGGGAAGCAATGGTGAAACACTTTTTTATGGAACATCAATTCCATGCGTTAAAGGTTGCCACCTCCTCCCATTTACTCACCCATTATTCCACTCCTTAATGAGACCCGTAGCACGTTTCACTCCTACTTGTATAAATAGGTCTTACCTATTTCCACAAAAGAGAACAAGTTCGGTCAAGGATCAGACAACACTCAGAAAAACATTTGGCTAAGCTCTCTCATCTATTAGCTTCCCATTTTATGATACAAGTCGTGAAACCACTACTCTTCCAGAATCAACCTGGTCTCAACACTTTCTTCGCTTCCCTCCCAAAAACCTACCCATTCTCCTCCTCAGGACATCAAGCAAGTCCTGAATGGCCATTTCTTGGTTTAGGCCGGATTTGTACAGATTGATCTCTCGAATCTAAAGTACTCCCGTGCAGTATATTGTTTAGGGTCTAAATTCGTTTCTCACCCATACACCCGAAATTACCAAAATCGGCAGAAACCATTTTCACCCACAAACAATATCGTTAAGTTGTCTCTTCAACTCTTCGTAACTGGCAACCACATTGTAGTAAGGATAATCACGTTCCATAGCTTGGGGAAACAATGGGGATCGCGGTTGGCCCACCTTGTGAAGTAATATTTGGCATCTCCCAATTAATTTAGGGCATATTTGACGAAGATGATGAAGAACTTGCACTCGTGGCGGAGTAAGTCATAAAGCATGGATCTTTTGGAGGCGGCTGGCTAGGAACGATATTTGCATCATGAGCCAGACGTGATAACCCTAGGAAATCAAACCCATAGATGTGCATGCTGTATCTCCCAATTACAGGCTTCGCAATCAACATGTACTAGGTGACATACTGCGCTTCATCAATATTCCTCTTTGTATTTAGTTCATACCTCTCCCACTGGATTATTCTCAGCCGATCAAAATATGATGCATAGGTTTGCAACTGTGGTGGCGGGTTAATTGCAATTGCATATATACCTTGTAACTGGTACATCAGTCTTTCTCCCAGGTACCAAACCCCTATATCTATTTATGGAATGTAAAAAATAACTCTACAGAGAGAATAATCAGGAATACGTTCTACATCATTACCATCATACTCGGGAAAATTAATGTAAGGGTGAACAACAACATTCTTGTGGCTCTGAGTCATCAGTGAAACTCGAACAAAGCGGAAACCGAGACGTCGCTTCGGTGTCTTCAAATCGATTGGTCGAGAGGTACATGTCCATGATTGGAAATCTATGGGTATCGTATTTAAGAATTGGTTTACCAACACGGAAGTAGGTATACCACCAATACTGCAAATTACTCCATAATTTTAGTATTTTTTCTTAATCTACATTTGTTCATAAAATTACTTAAATTTAAAAATAATAATTTGGATATTCACCTCTATAAAGACCCAGAAACCAGTGAAGTTAGGTATACCAATGGACGCTTGATCCATCCCACAGTACATTTTTGCTAAAATTGCAGAGCCCCAGTCATAATCTGGTGCTTTGTCAAGATCTTCTAACGCTTCAAGCCAACCAACATGAGAAACAAAAGTTAAGTTTGTAAAGAACGTATGACCCAGTACCCATAAGATAAACACCCTTTCGAGTTCAGGATAGTCATCTACATTTTCTGGGTTTCTGTTTTGCTTAAGGAAAAACTTCAACGCTGAACATAATACCCCACCTCCTTTCAAATATTATGATCTTCACGTATATGTGCTTCCATAAACGAGGAAAGAAGCGTCTGCCATTTATTATTTGATATCCATTCGTTTTGGTTGTATGGTACAGGATCTCCACAAATGAAATACAAATCAAGGGGCATAATTCCCGTTACAAGAATAATATAAACTATGATTAATTCTTTTGATTATTTAATAATTATTTAAAAATTAAATTTAAGTTAAGTTAAACAAACTTGCCAATTTCAAAATCCATAAAATCTAACGTGTACGTCGTCGGCTACCACCTTTCTATTAATACTTTCGTAATTTTATTGTTGTGTATTCCAGAAACATGCTTCTTCTTTTCTTTTTTTCCCTTACTTGTGCATTCATGAAATGAAATTATGCTACTCAGCGTGTGTGTTATTCCTAGGCATTAGGCAACTTCTGAAAACCATGGGTAATAGAATCGCGACGCTCGTTTATGATCTACTTAAAACCTAGTAGTTATCGTCTTGGATAGGTAGAGAGGTTCTTGAGTCTTGACACTCTCGTAAAAGCTTTTGTTCTGCACTGGACATTTGTTTAAGAAGCTCATATTGTGTTGCATTTTCAAAAAAAAAAATTGTCTAAATTAATAACTCCGTGAAAGCGGATGGAAGCCTGATGATGCAAGGTCTTCAACCTAGATGCTTTGGAATTTTTGATGCTTCAAATAAGAATGTTAAAGCAGAAGGAATTGTTGGCCTTTGGAGAGGGGTCGTCCCTAATGTGCAGAGAGCAGTTTTTGCAAATCCAAAGGCAAAAAGACTAAATAACATATACGTTCAGATGGAATTTGTTGCAAATCCGCAACTGCCTTTTATCAGCAGTGCCATAAGGCTAAGTCTTATGGGCTAGATTGAGCAGCTAGATTAGCCAAAAAGTGTTGAAGTTCAAAAAAATGTTGTATATTTGTTAATACTAGTTCTCTCTCCTAGCATTTTCTCGCCGTTGAACTAATAGCGATATAGTTACGCTGAATGGTTCAAAGACAACAAAATCGCCTTCTCGCTGAATGGTTCAGCGTTCGGAAGAATATTCCAGGGTATCGGCGTTGTTCGGTTCAACGCTTAATAGATTATGTCCTTTTTCAAAAGAAAAAAATATAAAAATAGATTGTGTCAGATGATAACGTGAAAATAAAAGAAACATAAAGTCTTAAAAGTAAGTGAGATGATAAACCTTGCAAGATTGGGGTATACCCAGATTAATTGGGGTATACCCAATTTTAAGTGGACATGTGACCTTACTAAGGAGAGGTCAAATTTGGTTGAAGTTACAATACTACCCTTGCCCTTTATAATTCTATTACCCTTAGTTTTTTTTATTTTCATTTCATCTTCCTTCTTCTCTTCTTCTCTTCCATAACCACACCGGCTCCTCCCCACCACTACCACCAAAACTCGTCGATTAATTCGTTAACATAGATCGATTCGAAACTCCGAGTAATCTTCATCAATGAAACCACCACTAAAGCGTAAGGGAACTCGTATGAAAGGAGCCAATCGAAAACCCAATCAATACAACCTGGAATTGCAAAATTAATTCAACAAAAAGAGAAGAAAAAAATCGTCGAATAAGAAGAGATTGAACTCGCTCAAAACGAAGAAATGGTGCGATTAAGAAAGTAAGGGCCTACTTAAACTCACTCTAGTACTTCGATTTCATGTTTGCATGTCAAATTAGGGGAAAAATTGAATCTTTGAATTTGCGGTTATTTCACTAGGAAATGTGTTTGTTTCACGACACCGCCGGGATTTCATATTTAGTGTTCCATAGGGATGCTCGTTGGTTGAATATCTTGCCGCGATTTAGTTTTTAATGGCCCCCTTTCTGTGGTCGGGATGTTATTCAACGTATAATCTTCTTAGTAGCTTTTTTTTTTGCCGGGTTGGTTATAAACTTTTAACTTGTCGGCGGGATTTCGATTTTAGCGTCTCGATGCCTTGAATTATAAAGGTCGGAATGGTATGTAAATAATACCACGCCGCGTTATGTTAGCTTGGTGTTGTTTTTATTATGCGTTGCGACTTTTGTAGTTGAAAACCCAGTCATAGTTGTTAAAAACCTAAGAGTTATTGGAATAAAGCCTCCAGGCCCTTGTTTAGCGACATTGTTTAGATATCTCGACCCTTGACATTATTCCGGAATGGGTATATATGTTGAGCCTTCCGACTTATAGTTTTTTTTTCTTAATTGTTCTTGTTCAGGTTGCAAAGGCAAACAAGAAAGCTCTCAAAGCTCTTAGTCCTACTTTCAAGACCTCCTCGTGTTGGTGACAAAACTTTTGACTTCAAGACATCGAGGGGCATACGTTAATGGCGTGGAACGACAAAGATCCGTGTATCCGAATGATGATTATCAACCACCGCCGGAACCCGGTGGTTGAGACGAGACTCCAGATGAAGACCAATCAATTCCATATGGTAGAAGAGGTGACGATGATGATGGTGATGAAAGAAATCCGGCTGCTGGAGGAGGTAACAATGATGATGATGATGGTGATCAAGACATGCCTAATGTTGGAGGAGGTAATGATGATGGTAATGGTAATGGAGATCAAGGTAAGGATATTCAGGATGAAATTGTTGAAGAGGTAAAGGAACAAGAAGAAGAAGAAGAAGTTGGGGAACAAACCCTGCCGCAAGTACTAGTGCAAATCCTAGGAAGAAGAAAATGGTTATCACTAAACCGCTAATTCCCACATGCCTCCCTCGAATTGAAGGTTAAGTGAAACCAAATGAGTTTCTAGAGGTTGAAGATGGTGGACATGTTCTTTTGGATACAAAGACTCATGGGCATGTGAAATCCAAAATACTTATCGTAAGTAATCTCAACTGTCTTTGTTTTTCATTTAAGTGTGTAACTATCTTAAATTTCGTCAAGTGTTTGTATTTCTTTTCATTTTGTGTTTTGGTATTTAGGATCACAAGCATGCTATCAAGTCTCAGGAGGCGCCAAGCTTCATGTTAAAGTGACTAAGACTTGGGATCTTAAGGATGAATGTGAGGAGGTGCAATTGATTGCCAAAAACTCCGGTTGTGGCCTGCGGTGGAGAGTTCAAATGTTGAGTATGACAGAGTTCACAGTATCTCGCATTCTCGTGAGAGGTTCTACGGAGAGACCGATACAATGTTATTCCCATTCGGTGAGATGGCGATAACTCCCGATGATGCTCATCAAATTCTAGGCCTCGAGGTTGAGGAAAAGCGATCGGTGAGGGCTTCGATAATAATATTTCTTGGGAGGATATCTTCAAATTGACCAACACTTTGTTCGGTTGGGGATCAGATTAAGACGGAGTCTATGCTTGCGATGAAGGATGGTAATCTAAGCAAGAAGTTTAATCAAAAGCGAGGGATACATTATCAGGACCAAGAAAATCTTTGATAAGGAAGGAAGGGTGAACCCGTGCAAATCAATGCTACCGCGCGTCAGCTTATTTGCTATACGTCCCCGGGAGATGTATCTTCCCGACAGGCCCGGAAGCTTTGTCGACGCCGAGTTATTTGCAACTACTGGATCCCTTAGATAAGATGCATGAGTATTCTTGGGGGTGCGGTGGTCGCCTTCTTGAACAATGAGTTGACAAAGGCTTCAAGGGCACTCTTTGCGTAAGTTAACTAAAACATATGTCTCTTCCGGGTAATTGTATTGTCTAAATCATTTATATTTGCTAAATGCTTGTAATGTTTGATTCTTACTAAACTTTGTGTTTGCATAGGTTTGCATTTGAAGACCTTTGTGAAGCTGTTGTGTTGCGCGAGAGAAAGATGAGAGCCTTTGTCGATTGAAGAGCAAACCAAGCACATTCACTATGCTAGCAATCTTGACAATGAGGATGCCTATGAAATGTTCAAGAAACAGGCGATGCTGAATTAAAGAGGGAAGAAAGGCAGGAGGAAGCACAAGCCAAGATGAATCGACAAAGAGGGCTCGTAGTGTTCGTGGTGGTGGAAAGGTAGTAGTAGTCTTGGTGTTCCTAAACGGGGCCGAGGTCGTGAGTCGTGGTCGTGGTGAATGAATCGTTTCCTAGTTTATTTCTTTATCTTTGGGTTGGACAAATGTTACGGTTAATGGTTGGACAAATGGTTTTTTAAGGTTTATGGGACATGTTTTCTTATTTTGGACAACAAGTGTTTGATTTCTAATTGTTGAATGAAAGGTTTGTTTAGCTACGTAAAGTTTCAAGACAAATAGCTGGCGGCATGTTTTAATTCACCATGCCGACAATACCGAGGCAGCGGGGGTTTTGAAGTGTCGAGCCGGCCCGACCTGTCGTGAGAAAATGCTTGCATACCGGGGTCGGCAAGTGAGTCAGATCATTACCAAGCTGGTGAATATACAGGTAGAAGATGTATTATATTTTCGAACACCCAGGCAATTTGTTCTGAAAATACCTTCTCCTTATGCCTAAAACCATCATAACGCCGGCATGATTTTAATTTATACCACCATTGACCAGATCATCAGCTTTTGGTCAAATTTCAAAATACATTGCAGGCGTATTGTGAAAAAAATGATTTACGATGCCAAAACCATCATAACGCGGCATGGTTTTAAATTTATACCATCTTGGAAACCATATCATAAATTTGAAGCATAATCGAGAAAAACAATCTCATTAGGAAAATTCAAAATTCAAATTTTTGACAAGTACAATTTCATTGATTGACTTGTACTTGGACACTATAACGGCCAAATTTGGGTACAATCCTATAAACACACTACTTCTCACAAACAACATACAAATAGTTCCATATACACTACTTCTCTCCTGAAAACAACATACAAATAGTTCCAAAGCTCATATCATCATACAATCCATCAAACTCACCCAATAGCTAAAAAACAATGACTTCATTTTGATTCAAATGAAGATTTGGAAATCACCAAAGTTATGGTATGCGGAAAATCGATTAGGCATCAATCCTCGAAGGGAGGATTCCCACAACCTTTCGACTAGGGTACACAACAAATTTAGCGGCGAGTTTGGTAATCCTAATGGAAGAAGTATTCAACAAGTCCATGAAAGGCACCTAGTCATCAAAAACGCGATACTTGCTTTTTTGGCTCCTCCCAACCCTCAGATTTTTAACACTCGCCCCTTCACCTTGTCCATTCACAGCATTTGCCAAGCAATTTTGTGGTTTTTTTTTACGCAAGCCATGTTGTTTTTATCTTCCAACGAAACACCACTAACATATGTAAGTTTTTTTGTGTTTTTGTAGCATGAAGTCGTGGAAAGTCGCTACTTGGAGGAAGGGGAGCATTCGCTGAGTACAGCTATCACTTCTTGAGAAAAAGAATCCCGAGGATAACCCAGGAATACTTGGATGTCGTATCATCTTCGGATGAGGAAGATTGATGGCTTTAGCGAGGTTTTGTATAGGTTTTGTGGGTAGACCTCTACAAACCCTCAGTTTCAATCAATGTAGTAACAAAAATTGCATGAATAAAGTGAATTAGATCTTCCGATACATTTTGTTTTGGTATATGTAAATGTCGGCAGGGTTATAAATCCTTAACATCTGGCTACACATACGCCTGCCGCTGTCATAAATTACATGCATGCCAACTATATTATAGCGCGTTATAGGAGATATTTACATGCCCAGCCATAAGAAAGTCAGCATAATCATCATTCAAAACCCTTCCGCCACAACCACGGTCGGCATTTTATTCATCCAAGGACCATCTTAGGCTAAATCGTGCGGCATTTTATTCAAACAAATACCATGTATTATATTATAGCCGCACCTTATTCAAACACGGACCCTGCCCAATTTTCCATATTTTCAAAACAAAATTTTTTGATCGAAATCGAACTCATAAGACAGAGATAAAAGATTTAATCTCTGAATTCATAATTTCAAAATTTTAATCTAAACTCAATTAATTAACCTAATCAGAATTTTTAGTGTTAATTAAACAAGGACATTTTAGCCATTTTGAAAATACAAGGTTAAGGGGTGGCTTGGTTTTACTTCAAAATAACCCTATTTTATCTCATTGGGTATACCCCAATTAATCTGGGTATACCCAATCTCGCCAGGATGATAAAGTCTAAGTAAAATGATAAAAGTGTTTCTGACATTTCACTTATTGTTTTTACTAACCTTAAGTGACATTTCACTTATTAGTTAATGACATTTCATCTAAAACTAAGTGAGATGATATCGTTGGACTAGTATAGACTTGGATACACGCTTATCTTATTCTGGTTGGATAATAACTTTGAGTCATGTCTTATTGTGGTTGAGTCATTCATCGTTGAATGAAACAGCGATCAACGCGGTACTGTTCAACGCCCAGCGCGGTACTGTTCTACGATTAGATTGGTAGATTAAAACTATTATAGGACTTAGGAGGTTGTTTTAGTTGACGTGGACTAGATTGGTAGATTAAAACTATCATAGGACTTAGGAGGTTGTTTTAGTTGACGTGGACTGCTAATCTAGCTGCTAGATTAGTACCAGTTAAAAATGTTAATGGTGCCCAAAAAAATAGGAATTACCAATAGGTACAATTATAGTAGTCTTAGTTAGTGGCAGGTCCACCCACTAAAGCCCATTAACCGGAGGTCCATAATTAAAAAAATAAAAAGAAAAGGACCCGTTTTTTTATCAGTCGGTCCATTACACGTGCGGGACATTTAAGGGGAGACTTTTAAATACCTAAACTACCCTTCCCTACTGGTACATATATAATCGGGCTATTTTAACGTTTCCATAATTCTTTTTCTCTTTCTCCGTTTCTTCTCAGATCCGAACTCTCTGCTCTCTGCTGCTCGATTTCGAAATAGAGTTTTTGAAGGACCCGTTTTTTTATAAGCCGGTGCAGTACACGTGTGGGACATTTAAGGGGAGACTTTTAAATACCTAAACTACCCTTCCCTGATGGTACATATATAATCGGGCTATTTTAACGTTTCCATAATTCTTTTTCTCTTTCTCCGTTTCTTCTCAGATCCGAACTCTCTGCTCTCTGCTGCTCGATTTCGAAATAGAGTTTTTGAAGATTTTATTGTTATTTTCCCAGGTATCCTTAAGTTTATGATTTCAATTATGTAATCCTTTTTCTTTATATTTCTTTAAGTTTTTATTATTTCTGCTAGTGTTTTGTTTGTTTTTTTAAGTTTGAATCATGAAGATTGGATCGTTTTTCATGATCTATACAGTTTTTAGCTTATTTGAAATTTAGATTTGATTATCTTTTTGTTTTTCTCTTCAAAATCATGCTTGTTTGTATATTCAGATGTTATTATCCATAAGTACATATGTCACATACTGATAGGAAGTGCTCTTTGTTGTGTTTGGTTCATACTTTTGTCAACTTTTTTAGTCTTGTCCGTCAGTACGTATGAGAAATACTATAATATGTCCTTCGATTCTCTTATTTTTCATAGATCCATCACTTATTCTTGTCATGCAGTTGATTTGTAGTTCATGAATCTTCAGTACATATGTCGCATACTGATAGGAAGTGCTCTTTGTTGTGTTTGATTCACAGTTTTGTCACCTTTTAGTCTTAGCCAAGTCGAGTATTATTTGAAATACCGTAATATACATTTCGATCCTCTTATTTTTCATAGATCCAGATTACCTATTCTTGTCATACGGTTGATTTGTAGTTCATGAATCTTGATACATATATCATGCGATAGGAAGTGCTTTTTAATCGTGTTTTGTTTTATCTCCTTTGTGTATTAATCGTCGGTACGTATATGATATACTTGGTGGGATTTTGATGAAACAAGTTCGAGGTCACAAATAAAAAATCATGTTTATGTTTATTTCATTAGTAGATCTGATATTTTTATGATTTTTGGTTTGTTTTTCAGTTATCTTTTGTGTATTAAGCATCAGTTCATATATGACGTACTGTTTTCTTTTTGTGTTTACTATGAATCTATAGGTTTTATCTTTTTTTTTTTAGTTTGATCCATGAGTACACATATGGAATACCGAAGTATGTGCTTTGATTCGGTTATATTCATGGATTCATCACTTCTTGACATGCAATTGAGTTTTTAGTTTATGAATTTAAAGACGATATGTAAATCTTGATAAAAACTTCTTTTGATTTGTTTTATTCATAGTTTTGCCACTTTATTTTGGTTTGATCCATGAGTACGTATGCGAACTTCTGAAATAGATGCTAGTTTTGTTGTTGTGTTTTAATATTGTTATATTTTGGTCACATTTATAGGTTCAATATGTCCAACGGATACATACTATATGTAGCGGTGCGACGGATATATACTCGCATTTGTAAGCATTGTGCGGATATGTACTCGTACTTGCATTGTGGTGATATGTACTTCTTTGTATGTGATGTAGCGAGATATGTACTGAATTTATGTAAAAGTGGTGGAATGGTATGTACTCAAAATTGTGGTCCTTTATATGTTTTAATTAAATTTGGACCTCAGGATAAAATAAAATCTCGATTTGTAGAAGTATGTTATTTCACACGTATTTAAAGTAGGGTATATTAGTCATTTTCATGTTTTCAAAGAACTTTGGACCCTACAATAAGGGTAAAATCCGGTTGGACCCTACTATTAGGGGTGAGCATGGGCCGGTATGGACCGGTTTTCGCCTCATCCGCATCCAATCCTTTGCACTACGGATTTCAAATTTGGCATCCGCATCCAATCCATATCCAACGGATTTGCATCCAATGGATACACGGATGAACGGATTGGATGCGGATAATCCAATGGATTTGTTTTAGCTAAAATTTATAGTAAAGAAAATAAAGCTAACACAAATGACTCCTTATAAAACCTACATATGTTATATATATATATATAAATATTAAAATGTCATGTACAACACCCAAGCAAACATCTTAAAAATTCCTAAATGATCCATGGTATTTTCTACAACTATATAAATGCCCTTTAACGGATATGGATGTCAACAGATTTTCAAGGTCTGCATCAGGCCCGATCCGTTATCCGTTGATTTTCAAAAATTCCATCCGCATCCAACCCGTAACGACCCGGTCTGGGCATCCATCCGCAAATGAACGGTTGGTCCCGGTTAAATCCGCGGATTACAGGCCAAACGCTCACCCCTACCTACTATAAATAACCTTATGGCTTAGGACCAAACAAGAAATTTCCCCAAAAAAATCGTTCAAAAGTAAGGATATTGAAATGGTTAATAAGTATAAAGTGAAAAATACTATAACCACCCTACTATATGGGTTCAATATATAGAAGTCCCTAAAATGGATCCTTCACTATCGCTCCATTCTTCCACATTTTGATATTTTTAGGCCCCAAAACTTTTATTTTGGGGCGGATTAATTATCCGGATGGTGATGCTCATCAATTTTTTTAATAAATATTTTAATTCCAAAAATAACCTCCAGGTATTTTATAGAAGTTTTATATGAAAAAGAAACAAAAATCAAATCAGTTCTCTCTCACTCCCTCTTCTCTTCTCTCCTGCGATTTTCACGAATGAAATCAAATTATCTTTGCGGCATATCTGGGAGATTAGTTTAATTTCTTTGAAACACACCTATTTGATTTCGTTGTATTGAAGACTAAAGGAAGAACCACACGTTCATTATTTTTTAATTTGTTTAATTGATTCACTAGTTTTCGGATACGAAAAGGAGGAAGACGTTGCATTGAAACACAACAAATAGGTGTGTTTCAATTTATCTTTATCGTTCATTGTTTGTATTGAGCTTCGATTTTGATTTTATCTTTCTTTGATTTTTTTTTTTTTTTGATTTTGTTGAGTTTGAGAAGAGGAAGAAGACGAGGTTTTGAAGAGAGAAATCAATATAGGTGTGTTTCGATCTAGTTATGACAAAGAATTCTCTTGTTTTCTAAATTTTGTTTCGATTTTTATGATTTGGATCTTACTGATTTTTTTCGATTTGGTTGATATTGAGAACATGAAGAAGAAATAACAATGTTTCAGAAAAAAGGAAACATCAAATATAGGTACGAATCTTATTTTGGTTTGATTTCAAAACTTTTTCAATTTTTTCCGATTATTTGTTGTTCTTGCATGTCCGATCCGAGAATTTGTTGTGAATTTTTTTGTTTATATTTTGTTGATAATGAGGAGGATGAAGAAACAATTTTTGTTTCAGAAGAACAACTTCAAATTGATGTAGACATGCGGTATTTTTTGTTACAGTATGTGTAACTTGAGGTTACACATATATATCCTGTTGTATTTTTAGCATGAAATTTGTATTTTTCTGTTATTTTTGTGAATTTGTTGTGAGTTTTTTGTTTGATACTGAGAAGAGGATGAAGAAACAGTGTTGTTTCAGAAGAACAACTTCAAATTGATGATGTAGACATGCTGTTTTTTGTTTTACAGTATGTGTAACTTGAGGTTACACATATATATCATATTGCATTTTTAGCATGGAATTTGTATTTTTCTGTTGTTTTTTGTTTTTTGTGAATTTGTTGTGAGCTTTTTGTTTGATACTAAGAAGAGGATGAAGAAACAATGTTGTTTCAGAAGAACAACTTCAAATTGATGATGTAGACAAGCTGTTTTTTGTTTTACAGTATGTGTAACTTGAGGTTACACATATATATCTATTCTATTTTTAGCATGGAATTTGTATTTTTCTGTTTGTTTTTTGTTTTTGTGAATTTGTTGTGAGTTTTTTTGTTTGATGCGAAGAGGATGAAGAAACAATGTTGTTTCAAAAGAACAACTTCAAATTGATGATGTAGAATCTTCGTTTTTGTTTGATATGTAACTTGAGGTTACACATATATATCCTATTGTATTTTTAACAATTTACACATGTATATATCTTTGTTGCATGTGTATTTGTAAACAATAATAGCATTTGTAACTTTAAGACACATTGTATCTATTGATTTCCTGCATATGATATATTTCTCATGTTGAGTATGTTAATGGCTCATTTTATGTTTAGCTTGTTCCATAGGATATATTTTTCACGATGGGGCAAAGCCAGGAGTGAATTGCATTCGTGCATATGGCATCTAATTGGCTCATGCATATGGCATCTAATTGTCTTCCCAATTAGATGTGTAGTTTCTAGTTACACTTGCTAATTGATGGGATATAAAGGTTATGAATGTGTAACTCTCATCGTACCGATCAGCGCATGTGTAACTCCCGGTTACACTAATAGGACCCATGTGTAACTCCAAGTTACACTAGTCATATGCATGTGTAACTCTTAATTACTCTTTAGTTGTTCTATAATATTATTTCATTCTTTTTGTTCACCCAATCTAATTTCATGGATGTTTATTTTGTTACAGATATGGAAGCATTTTGTAATGAGGAAGACAAGAAGGGAAGGAACAATAGAGGATTTTGTGGCTCATTTCTAAGATTTCGTTTTACATATTTAGTGTTCTAACTCGTTTATTGTATTCAATAACAACCAATTAATAGATAAAAACATAAAAATTATTGTAAATGAATATTAAAGCAATGCATATTTTTTGTATATTTTTTTACTTATGATAACCTAAGGCTATACATACCATATGCATGTGTAACTTGTGGATACACATTTTAATGCATGTGTAACTTTTAATTACACATGCCATGTGTAACTTTCGGATACACATGCAATATGCATGTGTAACTAGATTACACACTTTTGAATGCATGTGTAACCAGGATACACTTGCAATATGCATGTGGGAGAGGTGGTGGTGGTGGTCGGTGGTGGTCATCGGCGGGGTGGTTGTCGGCGGTGGTGGTCGGAGGCGGTGGTCGGTGGTGGTAGGGAGGTGATTGGTGGTGGTCGGAGCGGTGGTGGTCGAGGTGGTTGGTGGCGGTGGTTGGCGGTGTTTGTGGTGGTCGGAGGTGGTGGGAATATCATCACATTATATTTTAATAATTTTGGGGCTCAAAATTTAAAATTTTATTTAATTATGGGCTTGACAATATGCATAAGGGTATCAATGTCTTTTAATAACTCGGGGCCTAGATTTAAACTTCTTTTAACTAGGGGCCTCATATTATGGGTTATCCATGAGTTGGGCCTTAGCCTAATTTTCGAACCGTTTTTTGGGGACCAGCCTTTTTTTGAGGGGACCATGGTTTTATTTTGGGTAAAGACATTAGAAGTAATTCTAGGTCACCCCATATCTAGTTATTTATTTAATACCTAATCTACCCATCTTTATTAATTTTAGTTTATGATTAGTGAAATGATTTAGTTAAAAACAATTAGTGAGATTAAATTAAAAGATGGGTTTATTATTAGTTGAGTAGAATTATTGTGAGAGTAGAGTTAGAAGATGAAGGAGAAAAACATGAAAAATAAATTTTTTCCAATTCCCTTGAGTATTCAAATGATGGATTTTATCAACCACAACCGTGAGGGTAGAGTATTTGGGTGAACAAGTATGCTCCAAACTTAGATAATGTATGTTAGAATTGGTAAAAACTTCCCAAAAATGTAAGATTTTGTTGGATTTTGAGCTTGATTCGGTTACTTTATATGAAGAGCAAATGCTTAGAACTCATCTCAAGTGTAGTTCGGTTGTTTTGTGAGGATGAACAAATGCTTAGAACTCATCCAAGGTGTAGTTCGGTTGCTTAATCCAAACACGCGGGTTAGAACTCCATATTAATGGAAGCTCGACATGCGGTGTTATGTTCGGTTGGTTCGCAACTAACAGAGACTTTATGTACAAATAAATTTTAACCAAGTGTATAAGGTTCGGTTGGTTTCGCAAACTACATGCTTTTGCGATCCAGCCAGAACTAAGACTAATAAGTTCGGTTGTTTCGCAAACTTGAGATTAATTGCACAACCAACGAACTTAACAAAACAAAAATTTCTTATGTTTTTAGTAGAGTTGGGTTACATGGCAATTTTAAAATTTTTGCGAAATAACAGAACAAAGTTGATAGAGTTCGGTTATAAGAGAAATAAAAATAATGGGAAAAACAAGTAAGGTTGATTTACATGACAACTTTTTTTCTTATGTTTTTAACCTAGAGTTCGGTTACATGGCAGTTTTATACATTTATGCGAAACAACCGAACTCGTCGGTTGGTGAACATAGTTATAAAGCATATAGAACCGAAGCTCATCGAAGTGTAGTTCGGTTGCTTTGTGAGGATGAACAAGTGTAGAACTCATCACAATTGTGTAGTTCAGTTGCCTTGTGAGATGAACAAATGGCAAGACTGGCCTTGTAACC
Organism: Papaver armeniacum; assembly: GCA_023531295.1. Taxonomy (NCBI): domain Eukaryota; kingdom Viridiplantae; phylum Streptophyta; class Magnoliopsida; order Ranunculales; family Papaveraceae; genus Papaver; species Papaver armeniacum. Next base: position 26,655 of record JAJJWW010013897.1, read on the forward strand.
TCCATTAAACCTCTCACAACTTCCATTTTCAACTCATTTGGATGATTACTTCTCATTTTCAACCAAAAACAAACGACAAGTAATGGGTTTGTGAGAATATCTTTCTTTAAAGATTTAAATTAAGTTATATATATATAGAGGTGGTGGTGGTTGGTGGTGATGGTGGTCCCGGTGGTTGGCGTTGGTGTTAATGGAGGTGGTGGTGGTGGTAATCGGCGGTGGTGGTGGGATGAGGTGGTGGTGTCGGCGGTGGTGGGGCGGTGGTGATGGTCGGAGGTGGTGGTGGTATTTATCGGCGGTAATCGCGGTGGTGGTGGGAGGGAGGTGGTGGTGGTTATATATATAGAGAGAGGTGGTTATTAGGTTGGTTTTAAATTAAATTAGGTTAAGGAGCGAGTTAGTAATTTATTACGCATTAGGACATCCTTATAAGCCCCAGAGGGAAGGTGCATAATCAGCTGACCATCCGCCAAAAAAAAGCGGCGATAAAATGGTTCTAATTTTCCCAAGTATAAATAACATTGGGCATTG